>WWET01006911.1:26943-54004 GCA_011038615.1 Limnodynastes dumerilii | reverse complement strand
AGCGGGCGTCCATAGTAGCGCGTAGGGACGCTGGAGGGGACGTCCCCCAGCGTCCCTATGCTGAAGTTAGTGTAGTGGGGCGGGGGGAGGGTAATGAGGCTGGGAGGGCAGCGTTAACGTACTAACGCCGCCGTCCCAGCGTATCAACTCTCCCTTACGCCAGCTGAAGTTAGTTTAGCCTTTAGCCGGCGTAAGGGAGAGTTAATATGCTCCTACAAGGGGGAGTGTCGGGCCAGAGCAGCGATGTTACGCTGAGCGCTACAGCGCTCAGTGTAACATCGTAGCTCTGGATCAGGCTCTTTGTCACTACTATAGGGATTTGTATTTCATATTTGAATTGGTAAGTGGAAGAAGTTTTCTTACCCCCCCCTTCACTTTTTTGTCTCCATTTTTTCAACATATTTCCCCATATGATCCCTTCATACCTATTAGGTAATTCATCCTGAGTTTCTTTGGGAGGATATTTTCTGTCTACCATGTTGGTGTTACCATCCTTGTTCATATGAAATTTATGAAATCTAAGAAACTATCTACTTCCCCCCTCTCTCCGTTTTTTGAGAAAAAATATATCTCTAATTATGAGTGCGGAGGAATATCCGCCATATAATTATGTAATAATTATCAATAAAGGTAGTAATGTAACTATGTAATGGTTATGATACAATCTCACCATAAAATGGGTCTCAAACATTTTGTATATATGTTTTTCCTTTATTTTTTTTTATAGATATATATATTTTTTGTTCTATTTGTTATATATTTTTTGTTCTATTTTTTATTTATATATATATTTTTTACTCTTATTATTTTTATATAGATATTTTTTTTATAGTATTTAATACTTCTTAATTTTTTACAACTATTAATTTATATATTTTTTCTTATTCTTAATCTAATGAAATAAATATATATATTTTTTTCTTAGCATGTCAACACACCTACTTGATGAATACTTTGTATTATATATCTATTTTGTATGAACATGTAATTGATACAGTATATTTGGTCTGGTTTATATGCATATATGTTTTTTAGTACCACTATTTAAGAGATCAACAGGCACCCTGCTAACAGAACATCATAGGTTAATATGAAAAGCCATAGGATTGGTTGACAGCTAAATAAAAGTTCCAGCAGGCTGCCAATTTGCTATTGACTCTCTGATGAAATCTCCTTGACGGAGAAGAAACGCGTAAGAGCTTTGCTGGTTTTATATTGGAGTTCCATCCATAAGCCTCTTGCTTGCTGCAGGACACAGGATTTATTATCAGCGGCTATCCATTTACTTCGGCTAGATACCGACGGCTACTACACACTCCCCCTTCTATCAACTGGGCGACTCCCGATCTCTTACCATCAGCTGCGGGAGACGGAGCAGTGTGAAAATTTACACGTGCCGGCGGGACGCCGCCAACGCGTGCAGCCAACGGGACGATACAACCGAAGCTATAGCCTCTTGCCTTTTTCCTATAATCACCTACAAGGTATTACCGGAGACCTATTGTAAGTTGACTGCATCTCATCTTTTTTTAAACTTTAAGGATTCGTATTTATATGCCACTGATCAGCAATATCAACATAAAAGCCACCTGCATTTGGATGGCCGGTGCTATTTAGGGTGCGCACCCCTTTGCTTGCATTGGACTTTCTTTTATTCTTATATCCACGGCTACGAGGTCTGCTAATAAAAAACGAACAGGAGGCATACTCTTTTATTGACATCCTAGATTTACTGTTACCTTGTATCATTATATTGCAACATTAGCAACTTTGGAACTGCTACATTGGAGGCTATATTGCTACAGTGCCCTATAAAAGCTACTGTTATACTTTAGCTATATCTGTGGAGCTGCTCCTTATGGTCCTGCACTGTTTATTTTATTGGCTATTGTGTGATTTATAGCATTAATTGCCTGCATTTTACATCTTTGGTTGCATTAAGGATGGACTCTATTTTTAATGATTATCTATATTATCAATAAATATTCATTCTCATAGAGGTTTTGAACGCTATTTCGTATTTTTTGTCTTGTTTATGGTTGGTAGTGGGTTCTCTCCCGGTTTTAGCTGCTTACCCCTGTGATTTATATTTATGTACAATCTTGTATTGAACCACACTTAGCGCCATTGAGATTTGTTCTTTTCTTTTTTCTGTTTTACATACCCATTTGTCTCGGGCTGCTGCTATATATCTAACTGTTATTATCATACTCATAGATATACTTTTTTATTTTTATTTTTACTTTTCTATTGTAAAGGTGTGTTGGCATGTCTTCTTTTTTAAGCTCAGAAGAAAGATATAAAAGACGGCAGGGATATCTGGAGGAGTCTACTAAGGCTTCCCTACCAGAAGTTAATATCCCAGACCCCACTGAGCTTAGAGACCTATTTTATGAGTTAGAAACACTAGTTTGTGACGAAACACGTCACTGGTGGGATCAACTAACTCTTGATAAGTATTACAAGAAAAAACAAATCCCTAGAGGATTGAGGATTTTCAAAACTTCCTCCTTTCATCAAGAGGAGGAGTTTAGAAAGAGATGGGAGCAAGAGTTGGATAAATGCTCCTTTAAATTGATTGAGATGCTAATTAAGCATCGACAACAAAAAATAGATAAGGGAAAAATAGAAATTTTGTGTAAATTTGAGTACAAACACATCTGAAAAAGTTTAAAGATCATCCCCTTTTTAAAGAGAAAGATTATTTTTAACAAAAGGATAGAGAAGTTTGAACGCGAAATTATTAGAACAAAAAATGATAAAATGGATAGAGACCAAGTAGATTACGACACCAATAAGGTTAGGACTTACAATAGACAATTTTCAAAGAAAAAAGATAGTTATAGGGGACACTGGGGTAATGGTAGGAAAGATGGACAGAGAGATAGGGAGAGCCTACGGGGAAGGGAGACCACAATTAAATCTGTGATTGAGCATAGTCAAATTGGTAATAAGAATTTCAGTTTAACTAGCAAGGAAGGGGGAGAGACCCCCAAACTGTTACATCATGTTACCGATAATTGCCTACAGGGAGAGGTAGTTAGAAGAAAACAACTATCCTATGCGGGTGCTTTGGAAGGACCCTCCCTAGATGGTGATAAGGAAAATGTTTTTTTAGAGAAAAGTCAGGGCTTGATAGTCCCACTACAAAACCGTTACGAACAGATTTGTTTAGACACCCCAAAGAGGAGAAGGGAATCAGGAGAAGGGGATGCAGAGGAGGGAAGGGCAAAGGTCCAATGCAGAAATGTAAAGAGAATATAGGGTCACAAAATAATATCTTTAACTTGTCCTCCTGCCAATTAAAACCAGGGGAAAATGCCCTTCTACTTAAAAGCCTTAAATATGCCCCAGCTGTAAAACCTAACCTGTTCAATCTATTCGTAGATCTAAACAAGTTTGTGTGAAATGTTTGCAGGAAAAAATACTTTTATATGACACCAAACATGAATAAAGATAAAAGCAAAGAAATTCCTCCTCCTTCTAAGGTGGTTCAATTAAATTTAGAAATCACTGTTAATGAAGATCTCACATTCCCTAATACTCAGGAAAAAGATTAGTTATTAGTGTGTTAACGGATCTGCAGAATGAGAATCAAATGGAACCTGAAAATAATACCACTTTTTCTAAATTACCAAAAAAGAAATCAGAGTTTTTCCCATTCCAACTTAAGAGGGACCATATAGAGTCCTTTTACCAATCAACATTGAAGGACTTTAGAAGTCTGTGTAAAAAATTGGAAACTAAGCCCCTATATGACAACCTTAAAAAGGAGGAAAGAGAATCCCTGGAATCACTGCTGGGGGATGACAATATTATAGTGAAACCTGCCGACAAGGGCGGGGGAATAGTAATCCTGAATAAGGAGGACTATATCGCCGAGGCCATGAGGCAATTGAATAACAATGAATTTTATGAGAAACTTCCCAGAAATCCACTAGATTGTAATCAAAAAAACCTTTTTTTGAGTTAATTAATGATGCTAGAGAAAGAGGGACTATCTCAAGGGAAACTTTTAATTTTTTATGGAATAAATACCCAATACCATTTACCAAAGGTGCATAAGTCTGTAGAGCATCCCTCCGGTCGCCCCATTATAGCAGGCATTGGTTCTCTCACTTCAAATTTGTCACATTTAGTTGATTTTTATTTACAGCCACTTGTTATTTGTCTTAAGTCACATATTAAGGACACATCCTGTTTCCTGAATATGATCAGGGACATCAGATGGGAACCTGATTACCATCTTTTTACTTGTGATGTGGAATCATTGTATTCTAACATCCCACATGACAAGGGTGTTGATGTCGTTGGCCAGGTTCTGGAACAGGAGGTGTCCTTGTCACTTGCACTGAGAACTTTTTGGTGGATGGCATTCGTTTTATTTTGGAACACAATGATTTCATCTTTAATGGGCAGCACTATCATCAGCAGAGGGAGACTGCCATGGGCACCAGGTTTGCCCCAAGTTATGCCAACTTATATATGGGCCATTTCGAAGATAGCTATATCTGGAATGGCCCCTTTGGGGCGAACTTGGTGCTCTATGGCAGATTTATTGATGATCTTTTTTTTTTGGAAGGGGGACACTAATTCTATCACTCAATTCATCACATTCATCAACAGTAATGATTATGGTTTAAAATTCACCCACACGGTTAGTAACCATAGTATTAGTTTTTTGGATGTTCTAGTCACGGTAACTAGGGAAGGGGATGCTCTACAGACTGGTGTATACCAAAAGGAAGTGGACACATACCATTATTTGAATTTCAAAAGCTGCCATAATAAAGGCTGGCTGGAGGGGATACCCAAAAGCCAGTTTATTAGGGTAAGAAGAAATTGTAGCTCTTTTGAACTTTTTGAAAAGCAATGCAATCCCTTGAGAGAGTCCTTCAAAACACAGGGTTATCCCCCAGCGGTCATTGATAGGGCATATAGAGAGGCATGTAATTACAACAGAGCAGATCTACTTGAACCCAAGAAAGGGACAAAACAAAGGAAGGAGTTTAATAAAGATAATCCCATCTTTATCACTCAATATAACTCCTACGCAGGAGAAATAAGACGAATAATTAAAAGAAACTATCCTATACTAACGCTAGATAATCAACTGAAAATATGTATGGATAATACTCCAAAAATAATTTTTAAAAAAGCTAAGAGTATTAAGGATTTTGTTGTCCACAGCCATTTAACAAACAGAGCAAATGGTCCAGTGGGGGACTCTACATGGATCCGGACTAGACCCAATGGCTTTTTTCGCTGTGGACAGAATAGACGTTCAACCTGTATTTTCTGCGACAACAAAAGTAAACAATTTGTATCTTCTAATGGGAAGGAAACATTCAACATAAAGAGCTTCATAAACTGCAAAACGTCATATGTAATTTATCAGATCTCTTGTGTTTGTGGAGTCCATTATATTGGACGGACCACGAGACAATTAGCAATAAGATTCTACGAACATAGACGGAATATTGTGAAAAAGAACTGTCTCCATCCACTTTCTAAACATGTCAATCTTTGTCACAAGGGGGACATAAATGTGCTAAAAATAAAGGGTATTGAGTGGATTCCCGGGACTAGTCGAGAGGGAGATAGGTTCTCCAAACTGTGCAGGAGAGAGGCCTACTGGATATTTAGGCTAAACACCATGTATCCAGTGGGCCTCAACGATTGCATAGAATTGAATTGCTTTTTATAGGGTTTAGGTTCTATCACTTTAAACCCCCTCCCCCTCTTGTCGATGTCTTTGTCACTACTATAGGGATTTGTATATCATGTTTAATTTGGTAAGTGGAAGAAGTTTTCTCCCCTCCCCCCCTTCCCTTTTTAGTCTCCATTTTTTCAACATATTTCCCCCTATGATCCCTTCATACCTATTAGGTAATTCATCCTGAGTTTCTTTGGGAGGATATTTTCTGTCTACCATGTTGGTGTTACCATCCTTGTTCATATGAAATTTATGAAATCTAAGAAACTATCTACTTCCCCCCTCTCTCCGTTTTTTGAGAAAAAATATATCTCTAATTATGAGTGCGGAGGAATATCCGCCATATAATTATGTAATAATTATCAATAAAGGTAGTAATGTAACTATGTAATGGTTATGATACAATCTCACCATAAAATGGGTCTCAAACATTTTGTATATATGTTTTTCCTTTATTTTTTTTTATAGATATATATATTTTTTGTTCTATTTGTTATATATTTTTTGTTCTATTTTTTATTTATATATATATTTTTTACTCTTATTATTTTTATATAGATATTTTTTTTTATAGTATTATTTTTTCTTCTTCTTAATCTAATGAAATAAATATATATTTTTTTTTCTTAACATGTCAACACACCTACTTGATGAATACTTTGTATTATATATATATTTTGTATGAACATGTAATTGATACAGTATATTTGGTTTGGTTTATATGCATATATATTTTTTAGTACCACTATTTAAGAGATCAACAGGCACCCTGCTAACGGAACATCATAGGTTAATATGAAAAGCCATAGGATTGGTTGACAGCCAAATAAAAGTACCAGCAGGCTGCCAATTTGCTATTGACTCTCTGATGAAATCTCCTTGACGGAGAAGAAACGCGTAAGAGCTTTGCTGGTTATATTGGAGTTCCATCCATAAGCCTCTTGCTTGCTGCAGGACACAGGATTTATTATCAGCGGCTATCCATTTACTTCGGCTAGATACCGACGGCTACTACACACTCCCCCCCCCCGACGGGACGATACAACCGGAGTTATAGCCTCTTGCCTTTTTCCTATAATCACCTACAAGAAATTACAGGAGACCTATTGTAAGTTGACTGCATCTCATCTTTTTTTCAACTTTAAGGATTCGTATTTATATGCCACTGATCAGCAATATCAACATAAAAGCCACCTGCATTTGGATGGCCGGTGCTATTTAGGGTGCGCACCCCTTTGCTTGCATTGGACTTTCTTTTATTCTTATATCCACGGCTACGAGGTCTGCTAATAAAAAACGAACAGGAGGCATACTCTTTTATTGACATCCTAGATTTACTGTTACCTTGTATTATAATATTGCAACATTAGCAACTTTGGAACTGCTACATTGGAGGCTATATTGCTACAGTGCCTTATAAAAGCTACTGTTATACTTTAGCTATATCTGTGGAGCTGCTCCTTATGGTTTATGCACTGTTTATTTTATTGGCTATTGTGTGATTTATAGCATTAGTTGCATGCAGTTTACATCTTTAGCTGCATTAAGGATGGACTCTATTTTTAATGATTATCTATATTATCATCTATTTTTAATGATTATCTATATTATCAATAAATATTAATTCTCATAGAGGTTTTGAGCGCTAATTCGTATTTTTTGTCTTGTTTATGGTTGGGAGTGGGTTCTCTCCCGGTTTTAGCTGCTTAACCCTGTGATTTATATTTATTTACAATCTTGTCTTGAACCACACTTAGCGCCATTGAGATTTGTTCTTTTCTTTCAACTATACCAAAGGTGCTAATTACTTTAGTGGATTTTAAACGAGAAAGGGGACTAAAAATCTAATATAAAAATGAATTTTAGGATTTTTAAACAAATAAGAGATTGATATTTTTTGGAGTATATAAGATTGTACTTTTAGTATATTTTCATCTATGAATCCCAAAATATTATCTTGAAATAATTTGGTGCAAATAATTAGCTCAATTACAATCGGCTAAGAATAGGGATGTCCTTCAATTGAAGGTAATCCCCCCAAAAATGAGTAATATAAGCACATATCGGTATTAGTGATATTTAGTACAATAAAAATCTCATTTATCATATACTAAATATTATGTACTGAAATGATGTATTGAAATTGCTGGTATAAAATGCCTGATGTTGTTTTAACAAAAGGAAAATGTCCAATAGAACTTTGGGCCTGATCCAGAGCTACGATGTTACACTGAGCGCTGTAGCGCTCAGCGTAACATCGTGGCTCTGGCCCTGTGCTGCCCCAGGCATAGAGCTAAGAAATATATGTTAATATTTCTGCTATAGAATGTAATGCATGTTATATAATTTATTAACTATTGCCTTATGTGCCATCTAGTGACCAATGTTGGTAAGTTCCCCAGTGTTAGTACGTTAACGCCGCCCTCCCAGCCTCATTACCCTCCCTTCCCCTGCCCCCCTACACTAACTTCAGCGTAGGGACGCTGGGGGACTTCCCCGCCAGCGTCTCTACGGCGCTACTATTTCCATAGTGACGCCGGGCAACATTTGCCTGGCGCTTGCGCATTACAGCTACGGCCGCCGTACTAGCGACGGCGGCCATAGCTCTGGATCAGGCCCTTTGATCCTAACTGTAATTGCATTTTTTCCAGCAAATTGTATTGTTATTAGCAGCGATAGGTATAGTTGAAAGAGTATGAGTAAATCTTTAATAGAACCATTAGCTTTGCGTTTCAACATAGTCAAGGCTTTTGAGTAAAAATAAGGGTTTATTGAATATAATGACATGAACGTACGATTGTAATAAGCAACCTGTAATAGTTTTAATGAAGCCGTATGTTGTATGGTTCCCTCGTTTAGTAACTGAATAGTGGGACCCTTTAGAACATCTAGGATAGGTAGAAATTATCACGTGTGATAACCTTTATGTACGGAGGGCCCTGGCAACAGGACACATCTCCTGATGAAGTCACATTATCAGTGACGAAACGCGTAGAGGCGGACTGGAAGCTGTAGCCACGTGAGTCGGACATGCTGAAAACAAGTAACTGTGAGAGATACTTTGTTGCTGAATGTAGGGGTCCGGTGCCTGTTATATACTTTTGATCCTCTACTCTCCTCTATTCTCGAGTGTGAGAGCAGATTGTGGTACGCAGCTTGTACTTCTGTTTTAAACTGTGTTTTAAATAAAACGTCTTTATCTGCACTATTTATTTAAAAAATATCTTCCCTATACTGTTAGAATATAAAAATTGCAATGTTTCTATTGATTAGGATTGTGTCAGTTATTTAATGGCTTGGACTATGAAGTGTATGAAGCAGAAAATTGATAAAATAAAGAACTGAACACAGGATGTTCTAGAAGTAGGTTGATTTAATAGGAATAAACTGGATATAAAATAAGTATTCAGTTATCAACCAAGTTGCTTATTTAATAGAAAGAGCTGTGAACGTTATTATATTAATGTTAAAAAAAGAAAACAAAAACACAAAAAGCTTTCATATCAGACAAATTAAACAGTCATTTGCAGCTGTTGCACACAATTTGGGAAATAAAGGTGAAATCAAAATGACAATTCATATTCATTACAGATTTTGGACGTTTTCCTGCCTTCCTAAAGGCACAGTGAGCATTTTGCCTTGGAGACATAGCACTTGAATCCTTTGAATCCCAGGAGATAGATAATTTTTTACAGTTCCAGTGATTTCCATCATTTCTGAGAGAAGCAACCTGTAAGTAAGTGGTCCAAAAGGCAAGTCTGAAGTTGATTAATGGGATAAAGATAATCTGTTTTTTTTCTCTTTCACTGCAAATTTTTTTGTTTTTTCTTTTATTTTTCCATAAAATATATACAGTTCCTATATATGTCAAATAAACGTTAAACGGACATTCTAGAAAAAATTGCAGCTAATCACCTCATACTAAAATCCATAAGAAAAGTGTGTAAATGTACCATTCTAACTGACCTTCCTTTGGTTTATAATATAAGTAATTTATTAACCTAAAATACTGCAAAGTAATTCTCTAAGCATATAGCTACAGTATCTCAGCAGGATTTTTTTAATACTCCGTACAGAAAAGGTAAGTAAAACTCAATATATGTACGGACGTCTAGTTTTGTAGACTATACTTGGATTAGACTCTCAGCAGAAAAATTACAAATGAAGAAATGGCACACTATAAAAAAAAAATTATTTTACGTTTAAACTATGGAATGGCACATGAGCTAGACAGAGCAAACAGGCCTGCAAGCCTTCAGCTGATATTAATACATTGAGACATTTCTTAACTGATGCAGAGAGAGATATGCTTGTAAATCCTGTTAACCTGGCATAGTCTGTGTGTCAGTAACTTTCAAAGGCAATACATGGAATGACCCGTATGCCCTATAGTTAGAACACATTGGGCTGGATCCAAACTTAAGTGCTTGAAATTAGTTACTCCTGGGCTAAACCATGTTGATTGCAGGGGAGTTACGGTAAGTTAATTGTATTCTTTGACCAGCTTTACTATCACACTGTTATTTAGACTTGGGCAGGGAAACATCACCTCTCAATTCTAATACTGTTTGCAACAGATGAAATATGACTCCCCTGCAATCAACATGGTTTAGCCCAGGAGTAACTCGTTTTAAGCACTTAAGTCAGAATCCAGCCCATTCTGCTTAGCACCTGGCTCGGAAAGGGAATGATAAAAACAAACTACAATGGAACAAGGCTTTATTAGGTCCATAAGATAACTTACGCAACTCTGTTGCATAAGTCCCTGTGACATGTAACATCGGTGCATGCGCACGCTAGATGTTACTTGTGTTAAGTCCAGGGGCATGCACTCATTTTCCGTGCTGATAAACAGATGTCCGTGTGCACGGAAGTCGCATGGATATCTGTATCAGGTCCAAAGAGTTTATGTAGAGGTGTATACATTTCTGTAGACGTTTGCATGTTTCAAAGACTAGTAAGGTTGGATAAAAATAATATTATAACAATATTAGGTCAGTTCTGGTGTCTCCCTCAATCATGATTAATTTAATCAGGTAGCAACAACTGAAAAAGTATAGCTATTTATAATATAGGTTATAAAATATTATAGATTTACTACTGTTTGTTCCTAACACTGAGTATTACACATACACCTTGGTATGCACTATCTAAACCATCAGGGTGTACAAGTGCATACCTCCCACCGTTGAGAATCCCGAAAATGGGAAAAAAAGCCCTCGTTCTGCCCACACCCCACCCAGTTACATTCACAAATGACCATATTTAGTCATAACCATGCCCATTTCTGCATGAACACCATACATTTTTTTGGCTATAACTTGGGACCGTGTGCAAAAAACAGGACAGTTAAGAGGTATGCCAGCGTCACACCAAGGTATTTTGCCCATAGCAACCAGTACACTAAAGTAATTAGGCCCTGAAATCAACATTGTACTATAGCCAAAAACATGGTGAAAATAAGTCATACAAGGAGACATTTCAGTTTATTTTAGACTAATTAAAGCTAATGTGTTGCTGCCAGGGATAATCTATCAATCTGCCATATATTAACTACTAGGTAATTCTGTGGTGTGATTTACAGATTTACTATTGCTTGTATGCATCATATTTTTTCAAATACAATATTTCATAGCAAGGAAATGATTTATTTGTGGTGTTCAAAAGTTATTTGGCCATTTCAACAGAATGTATCTCTAATTATAAGCAGTATATTTCTGTAGAAACATATTTCTTTGGAGTTGCTTCGTCGACATGTAAATGAGAGGGCATATATTATTACAATAATAACCTCAATTAAGAATGAATCTAACCGGTTAAAACCAAAAGAAAACATCCAATGAAGTTTATGCTGCATGCAACAGTTTGGTCAGAGGCGGAACTAGTGAGTTGTGGGCCCAGGTGCAAAAAAATATGCTTTGGCCCTGATGCTATCCTAAATAACCAGGTGAGGAGCTTCGGCAGTGCGGTGATGACGGCTGTGGGCCCTTGTATCAGCTTTGGCCCTGGTGCCTTTGCACCTGTTGCACAAATGGTAGTTCCGCCCCTGAGTTTGGTACTGTGCAATATCCTAACAAATAGCCAAATTCATAAGTGCCAATTTTTTTTTTTTTTATAAATCTTCCATAGACATTCTTGTGTAAACAATACTGCTAAAAGTATACTTTGGAAAGTAAAACTGAAATACAATAATAAATTGTCCAGTTTATTAGACATTAAAAGTACTTTTAAAACATAATTCGTTGGCAGAATAAAAAAACACATAGAAGGCATAGACCATCTCCATTTTTCTTGATTTCAGTAATGGACAAAATGTTGCTCTGTCTACGGACAGTCTTAGTACAAAAAAACGTCCAATGCAGCATTAACAATGGCGGAGGAGGTCATCAAAATGCTACGTGGTTCTGATGTTGGGACTGATTCCAGCTGTGGACTCTTCAGAGGTATCCGATAGACGAGACAATACCACAACTTTATGCTCTGAGGGTACATTTATGGATTTGGACTTGTTAGAAGCCGGCAAAAAAAAGTTTAGCTCACTTTGTGTAGAATCAGCATGGCTAGTAAGTTTGCTGGAAGAATAAGCTGGACTTGATATACATTGGGGTGCAGTCAATGGAGAGGAAGGAGAATCTATAGCACTTCCATCGGAAGAAATTGGGCTGCCACAGTGTCTTTCTCCTTGTAAGTACCGAATGCACTTCTTTTTCCTCCTAAGAACAGTGAACAGAGTTATCTGTAAATAAAGGTTGAAGCCATCATTTTATATATTAATATCATACACAAACAAAAAGCAACTGCATGATTAACAAACTGTAAGCAATAAATATTTTAGCAAATAAACATTCAATATAGAATTTTGCAGTCTTAACCCAGATCAAGGGCAACAATAAAAGGCGCAAAGCTGAAGTGGGGCACCCGTGTGTTAATTTTTATGATTGAATTGGTTAGGAGTTCAAGGATGGGCCACAATTTTATCTTTTGCCCCTGTTGCAAAAATTTCTAGCTACCACTCTGCCTGGTGCCTATTCCATTTTTCATGGAGAAAAAATAGGCTTAAAATGTTTTAATTATTATATTATCAAAAGATGATCAAACAAAATATTATGTGTAATGATGGAACAGTGTTTATTTGCCACTGTTATTAAGAGGTTAGGTAGAAGTGACTTTTGTAATGATCAGAGATCTGGGATTACACTGTACTACTCAGTTACCATAGGTTTTGTGTGAATATGCCATTAAGACTCCTGCAGAATCTCAGTTGCTGCGGCAATAGCAGGAGAGTAAGTTGGGATGTCACAAAGAGAGGAGTTTTACAACTTCCTGTTCCCAACATGCCAACATTAGATCCAATCCAATAGGAGTCTGAGACGGAGACTTACACTTTAGGAGCAATACTCTGTCAAAATTAACTTTAATCTGGAAGAAAATAAAAACCCCCAAAAACTACTGTGTAGAGGCAGAAACTGACAGCCATTCCACCACAGAAAAACAATGCTGGCCCTGGAAAAAAAAAAATGAACTTCTATTACGTCACCCAACTATAAAACAACTGCTGAACACTAACAAATGCCAACAAAATGACCCTGGACACAACCAATTCCTTCCAGTGGAAAAGCTTGTGAGGTCTCGCATAGGCATCAAGGGGAATATGTGGGAGAAGAACTTACTGGCTGTGAGGTCTGCTCTTCAGTGAGGCCATTAAAGTGCAGCAAAGATACTAAACAAACGGATTTATAAATTATATTAAATTAATATTAAATTAATTTGATTGTTGTTCACATATAAGACAATTTATTTGTATTACTGCACAAGGGAGCACCTAATAGTGCATTAAAAGAATGTATTTCAACATTAAAATTTGTTTAAAACTTGTACCAGAGATAGCATGTAACATGTTATAGCCTGTACATCACAAATCTACGAGATGGCTGGTGTCCCAGAGCATCTCAGGTGTAAAGTGAAGAAGGTGCAGGCAGGAAAAACATAAGGTAAGTAACACTGTTGCTTACTCCTACGCATTTTGTCGCTAAGTACTTCGTCAGAGAGATGCGGCTAGAAGGTAAGTTTCTTCTATTTGTGCTGGAGGAAATTATGTAAACTCAATCAGCTAATTTGTTTATAAAGTTACCATGGGAACCAACCAAGTTTAACTGAATGGGGATAATAGTAGAAAATTTAACGTCTAGTGAATGTTTTAGATCTTTAGACTTAAAAGCACATAATTAGAGGTTAGTCATTACTATACACAACAGTGTAACTCACTCTGTTAGTGAGATACACTATTCACTGTAAATCCTATATTATAAGATAGGGGTTATAGACACCAATATGTATTTTAACAGCTGGCAATTGCTCTGCCTGCACCTCTGATGTAACAGTAATATAGTATCTAGCAGTGATAATCTACACCTTTCTTTTCAATCTGAATTGGTAATATAAAAGCAATACCTAATATTAACAATTACATCATAAATACATAAAAGAACTTTAACATTCATAAGAGGTGTTCATAAAAAGTATACACATTATATAAGAAGGCTTGCTATAATGTTTATTAGGACCAATATAAACAAGGATCCTGTGTATCTCCACGTATGGCTCGTTTCTCAGTAAGAGAAATCGAACTGGCTCAGAAATAGCTTAAAACATCCGTTAGCTGTGAAAAAGAGGGGAATTTTTCAACCTGTGATTCCCATAGGTAAAAAAGATAATTAGGAGACCGGGGTGTTCTCACCAACCGGCTGAGCTAGCCCGCTGTCCCTTCAATAGTAATACAGACCTTCGACTTCTTTGGAATTAAGTCAAACGACTAATTCCTGAGTTACAGGTTGAAAACTTGCAAGATGTATACACTATTATATATATATATATCACAAAAAATTTACTTATTTAGGTGCCATTACTGCAAATGGTTAGCAATAGTACCAATTGATCTCCGTACAAATACCAACACAAATGACAAACCGAGGACTAACACAATTGAAATGTGTAAACAGATTTATACAGAACCATTTAAATATAACGCTAATATCCCAAAACTTTATATCTAAATAATAAATAAGAGATTTCTAAGAAACTCTAAAATATATACCAGAATAAAACATTTTGTGGAGAATAAAGCACTGAACTCCTGGGGACTAAGGACTGGATTCACAACAACCCTTTTTTTTCTAACTTACGTGCCTAGTTTTCTGATTAGAGGT
The DNA here is from genome assembly GCA_011038615.1 of Limnodynastes dumerilii. Classification (NCBI taxonomy): domain Eukaryota; kingdom Metazoa; phylum Chordata; class Amphibia; order Anura; family Limnodynastidae; genus Limnodynastes; species Limnodynastes dumerilii. The sequence continues at coordinate 39,082 of WWET01006911.1, read as the reverse complement.
ACTGCGCATGCATAGTAACTATTTTACGCTATCTACGTAGCGTTTCCTTACGTAGATTGCTTAAATGCGGTAGCAAAATCAACAATGAAATGCTTTTTCATTTCTGTGACTTCGGGGTCCATACTCAAAGTGGCCGCTAGGGCTTTCAGGCCTAATTCATGGGGAATTGAAGTGTACAGGGTCTGTACATCGATGGAGCATAGATTAAAAGAAGGGTTCCATTCTAAATTGGACAATATCTGAAGGACATGTGTCAAATCCTTGATATAAGAATCCAGGGAGGGTACATTCTTTTTTATATTGATCTCTACAAATCCTGAAATCCTTGATGTTATGCTATAAATCCCAGAAACTATAAGATGTCCTGGGGGATTTTTAGGGTCTTTATGTATTTTGGACAGGTAGTAAAAGGTTGTGATGTGTGGGGTTCTATTTAGGAGGTAGTCAACTCTAATTGTATCTCAAAAGTAGAGTTTAAGTCCTCTGAGTAGTATGGATTCTAGATCCTGCAAACACACAGCAGTTGGGTCGTTATCTAGTTTTTTTATACGATAATGGATGCTATAGGAGTTGTAACATTTCATTAACATAATTTTGTCTATCTAAAAATGACCACTCCCTTATCTGCTTGTTTTATAACAATTTCCTTGTTGTCAGTAAGTTTAAGGGCTTTTAGGTTTGGTTTTGGTTTTAGGTTTTTTGTGGAGATACTTTTATCATTATAATTCAAGGTCTGAAGGTCTTTTTTGACTAGATCAGAAAAAAGTTCTATATAAGAACACCTAGATTCTAGCGGATAGCACTTTGATTTTAACAGTCCAGATTCATTTTACTTGGTTTCTTCGTAGGTATATTTTTTATTATCCATTTTGGTAAAATGGTGTTTACGGGTCAAGTTCCTAATGTATTTGTTAAAATCAATTAATAGATTAATTTTATTAGGAGTGCAAGTGGGTGCAAAAGAAAACCCATTTTACAGTAGTTTTAGGTCTGACCCTGACCATGGCATGCTTGATAAGTAAAAAAATACCTCTTTCTAGATTATCCTCCTATTTCTGGCCTTTTTCCTACCTCTTTTTCCCCTTCCTTGTTGTTTAGGTCTTTTTACTTGTGGGGATGATCTCTGAGGGGTTCCCTTCAATGGCTTTTGTAGTTTGGTTTAGTGTTGCCCTGGATTTTTGTCCTTGATCTTGGTTTTCTCTAAAATAGGAGGAGGAAGACGCTGAGTTTGGGGACCCACCTCCTGCTCTAATTGGACATCTACTGGGTTTGTTTCCAACAATGAAATGTAGGTATAAAAGGATTATTTCTTTGTCTATTTCTTTGTCTGGTAGGTAATTTATTTCGATTTGGGGGCATTCTTTAATTCTTAGGGTATGTTTCTTTAACCCATCCCTGTGATCTGTTTACATATCAATATTTGTTTTTTTTCCCTGTTATTAAAATTCTTATTTTTGGGGGTTTCTTGTATATCCTCTATTTAATATTTTTGCCCATGTTCTAACCTCATTTTGATAATCATATAGATCCCATTGATATTTTTCACTTTTTGTCTCTATAATTTTTACTTAAATTTTAGTCACTTTTGATTCAATTTCCTCTTTGGTTTTTATAAATTCTACCTCATTTTCTTAATCTTTCAATTTATTCCCTAATACAGTAAGTTCCTTCTCAATGTTTTGTAGAAGCTTCTTATTCTCAAAGATAATCAAACGCATAAGTTAAAATTTTAATATCTAAAATCCTATTCCATTCAGTAAAAAACTTTTTATTATCTGTATCTAAGGCTGGCTCTTTAATCTTAAACCACGTGGAATTCTGCCACATTGTACATAATTCTTAATTATATTGCTTTCCCAAAACATTTTTGCTTCTTTAATCAGCAATCTTTCCAAGGATAATGGGGGCTGATTCAGAGATGCACTTCCCCCTTTTTTTAGGTGCAAGTGTACAGCTCGGCTAAACCATTTTTCAAAGTAAGGGGTGTCAATTTATTTAACATATTTTGCATGCAGGGAAAATACATTACTTTTACACAAAGAACTAAAATACTGCATAGCTTTATGTTTATTCTATAAAATAGAATTAAGCTAAGAAACTTCACCTCCTAATTTTAATTCTGGTTTTACAATTTAAATCTGCCCCCCCTTGCAATTCAACATGGTATTGCTCAGGTCTACACCTGCACCTAAAAAAAGGTGGAAGTGCAACTCTGAATCAGCCACAATGAAATTTTACAGACTGTTAGAGGTTCTGCAGCGCTGTAAAGAACCTCTCACACTGAGAGGCTGCACAGCGCTGTCTCCTCTGTGTGCAGATCCTCTCACACTGACAGCTGTCAGTGTGAGACGTTCTGCAGCCAGCTCACAGTAGTGTGTGGCACCTCCACCTCTTGGCTGCAGTTTCCCAGTCTGTCTGACTCAGTCAGACGTGGAAACTACAGCCAGGAGGTAGAGGTAGAAGGTCTGATAATCGGACTTGCCCACACATAGTTATATAGATATTGTCCCCTTGGGACGATAATCAATCGAGAATTCCCTTCGACCAGATTGTTGTACTAACCAGGCTCTGGGACGATCAGCATACTCACCCATTCCGTTTCGAAAATGCTGCCACCACTACCACAGGACCCTCACCACGGGAAAGGTGAGTAACCTCTCCAGGGTTAGGGTCAGGCTGCAGGGAAGGGAGGGTTAGGGTCAGGCTGCGGAAGATGGTGGTTTAGGGTCAGGCTGCGGGGAAGGGAAGGTTAGGGTTAGGGTAATGGAAGGGGAGGGTTAGGATTAGAATTGGGGGAAGGATTGGGGTAGTTTTTTGCCTTACCTTTAGGACCACCAACAGTTCGGTGCTCCATGGATGGATTGCTATGCCTCATCGAAATAGGGCCGTTCTTTCCGGGGACCCACATCCCTACCTGGTAGAGATTCTTCAAAGGCTCACCCCACTTCAAGACTAATTAAAGTCAACTGGCTACCTGTGACTAATACACTGACTTATGGCACAATAAATACGGTCTCGAGAGTTACTGACTGTCAGTCACATATTTCTTTATACATATAGAACGAAAACAGTGGTTTAGGTTAAACCAAACTGGAGAGAAGATAGTTTAAAATTCCGTTGCAAATGTATTAACATTGTAAACATTTTTTCAAACGTGTTTTCATAGCTACAACAGAAAATCAGCTGACTTTATAATATAACGGCAGCCACTGAAATGTCACTGTGTAATGCCTCAGCTGAGTCGTCTGACAGAGTTACAGGAGATGTTTGTAAATTTATCATAGAGGGTTTTTGTGCCTGACAGAGGAACATGTTACTTTCTAATGATGGTAAGTCCACCATTTGATCCATGTCTTCATGAGGATTTCTAGGAGAGGAAACAGTTGATATAGTGATTAGGGATGCCTGTCCTGCAACTGAAGTAAGCCCATTACTACTACTAGTTTCTCTTCCACTGCATTTTCTCATTCATCGCTTCTTGATATATATAGATATAGAGATAGATATGGAGATAGATATAATTCCCTCAAAAGTCATCACTCTATGAAATCAGAATGCAGTCATTTAAAATTCTATTAATTTGATGAACGGAAAACATCATGGCACCATATGAGAACTTAGTATAAAAATACATCTAAAGTGCAAAAAAACAAAAAACAAAAACAAAAAAAAAACTCCCCACAAACACTAGTGCATTAAAAAAGGGGGACAGACCAGTATTAGACCATAGAGATAAACATACATATACACACACACACCCCCCTTGATATATTTGAAAGCTCCCCACTCTCCCTTCTCTGCTCCAAGCTATACACGTTTATTCCTATAGCCTTTCTTGGTATGTTTTATGACACATGCCATTGACCATTTTAGTTGCTCTTTTTTGCACAGTATCTAATGTATTAATGTCTTTCTGGAGCTATGGCCTCCAGAAGTGAGCACAGTATTCTAGGTGAGGTCGTACAAATGATCTATAAAGGGGTATCACTACTTCTCTCTTTCTGCTACTAATTACTCCTTATGCAACCAAGCATCTGTTGCCTCTCATTGCTTTGTTACCTTTAAGTCAAGTTAAATAATTACCCCTAGATACCTTTCCTCCTCATTAGTTTCTAATGTAGTGACATTAATGATATATTGAGCTTTTGGGTTTGTGTGCCCCAAGTACATGATTTAGCTTTTTTGGGCATTAAACTGCAGTTGCTACATTCTTGACCATTCCTCCAGTCTACCTAGATCATCCCTCATTTTGTGAACGTATCCTGGCATGTCTACCCTGTAACATCTTTGTGTCATCTGTAAAAAAGGCATATTTAACCCTCGATACCACAGGCAATATCACCTATAAAGATATTAAATAGCACTGCTCCAAGTACAGAACCCTGGGACACTCTACTGGTTACCTTACCATCCCCAGAAGGGATTCCACTTACTACAACCCTCTGTTGTCTATCCTGTAACCAAGATCATAATCATGCAACTATCTTTAAGTCCAATCCAAGAGTTTCCAGCTTATTTAAAAGTCTGCAATATGGCACAGTGTCAAAAGCCTTACTAAAATCTAGATAAGCTATGTCTACAACTCCCCCTTTATCTAATACTTTACTGACCCAGTTAAAAAATTCAATAAACATTTTTTGACATGATCTTCCCTCAGTGAACCCATGATGCTTGGGATCCTGTAAGATCCTGGATTTAAGATACTATACAATTTGTTCATTTAACAGTGTTTTCATCAGTTTCCCTACTACTGATATTAGACTCGCTGGTAGGTAGTTTGCCGCTTCTTCTTTACTTCCACTTTTATGCAGAGGAAGGACATTTGCTATTTTCCAGTACTCTGGAATAACACCAGTTATTAGTGACTGGTTGAATAATTCAGTTAATGGCTTTGTAAAAGTAGTAGTAATTGCCCCCTTTGCATTAATAATCTTCCCTTTTAAAAATGGTCCCTTCCCATTTTGAGCCTTTAATTTTTATACAGTTTGTCCCCTTTTCGTACCAAGTGGGCCAGTTTTTCCTCAGTTTGTGCCTTTGCTGCCCTGATAACCCTTTTAGCCTCCTTCTGCTTTGCTAAATACTCCACCCTGTCATTATTATTTTGAGTTTGCTTATAATTACAAAAGGCAATTTTTTGCTTTCAATATATTTGCTACCTCTTTTGTAAACCACAATGGCTTTCTTTTTCTGGGGGTTTCCTAATCTTACTTATACAAAGGTCTGTTGCTGTTAATAAAGAATTTTTAAACTTCCCACTGCTCCTGTACTCCTTGTATGTGCCTCAACACTACCAAAGAATTTGCACAATACATATTTCCCCATTTCCACAAAATCGGCCTTCCTAAAAATCTAGCACACTTGTCTTTGTGTGGTATGTGTCTCTCTCTGTCATTATGCTAAACCATACTGATTGATGATCACTGGATCCTAGGTTGTCACCCACACTTACTTCTGAGATTTGTAAGTACCAAATCTAAGATTACCTCTTTGCGAGTGGGCTCTCTGACCAGTTGCTTGAGGGATGCTCCCTGTAATGAATTTGAAATGTCCCCACTTCTAATGGAGCTTGCTGAAGGCTCACCCCAGTTGACATCAGGTAGATTAAAATCTCCCATGATTATAACCTCCCCTTTTAATGCCATTTTATCAATGTCTTGCAATAGTACATTGTCCATTTCCTCATCTCCACCTCCTGGTGGCTTATATATCACTCCAGTACGAAGAATAACCCCCTGGGTTTCTATAGTTACCTGCCTCAGTTTTTTCTCCAATACTCCCCATTAAAGTTGAATTTAACCCTTTCTTCAGATACATTAACATACCTCCTTCAATTTTTCCTACTCTATCCTTCCTAAAATTATATCCCGGTCTAGCTAGGTCCCAGTCATGATTTTCACTGCACCATAATTCTGTGATTCCCACAATATGCAGATGATCCCTTGACATTATTGTAATTAGTTAGAGGATTTTATTTCCTAAGCTCCTAGCATTTGCGCACATTGGTCTGAGAGGTTGCATTATGAATCTCCTATTCTTCTGTTTATTATTATTGCTAGATAGGTTTATATTGCCTTTTCTGTTCTTTTTTCCCTTAGTTGCTGTGGCTATGCCATTTGTCATTATTTACTGACCATACAACACTTCTTATTTGGGGGAGCAGCTATTTGTATTATTTGTATCACTGCCCTAAACAAGAAACCTAGTTTAAATGGTTTCTAATAAAGCATTCAAACTGCTCACTTAGAATTATCTGTTACCACAGAAGATGGATACAAGCCATCCCTTTTATACAGGCTTTTTTTTTTGCCAGATAGCATGGCTATGTTTTATGAACACAAATCCTTCCTCACGACACCACTTCCTAAGCCACAGATTGATATCTCTAATCCGCATCATTCTACCTTCTTTAAATCTGTGTACTGGCAGCACTTCAGAAAAAGTAACAGTATTTGCCACCTGCTTAAGAGCAGTTCCCAACTTTAAAGTAAATTAATCTTTAACAGCCACAACTCCAACATTGGCCAAGTAATTTTTCCCAAGGTGAATAATGACACCAACCTCCCTTACCTTGCTCACTGTCTTTAGAATATTTAAAATATGCTTTTTATCCCATGGAGCTGTAGCTCCCTGCAAGCACCTCACCTGATTCCTAATTTCAGAAATTTTTTCCAGTTGGATACTCCTAACAATAGAATCCCCCACAAGAAGTGCAGTCCTCTCAGTGATTCCTTTTTCCTGCTATCAGGTTCTCTCAACACCTCATGTTCTACATTACATGTTCTACTCCAGCCCTCCAAGTGCTGCATATGAGTTTGGCAAGGGCACAGCTTATGCAATGTGTATTTGCGCAACAACTGGAACCTTCTTACCAGCATTCATCTCCATAGTACACCCAGTATGCCTCCTGGGAACTCTCTGAGGCAATGGTGGCATCAAGGATAGAGCCTTCCTGCATATCTCACCATACATTCTAGCTATCTCATCACGCAAAAAATAAATATTCTGGCAAATTGTATAACACCTGAATTTTCAGATTGTTTCACGCAAAACAAAAGCAACACCATTGCAATGCACAAGGCTAGACATTCTAGAAGTTGTTTCTACCTCCACTAAAAATCAGCAAACTTAACAACAATAGTAATTCACACAAATAATTTAAATGGACACAAATCCAGCCCTACTCCAGTTCTAACGCCAGTCTCAACTCCAAGATGCTTGCGAAATCAATACTTTTGCAGGTTTAAATTATACCCCCTTTAAATAACAGACAATGAACTAATCAATTACCACAGCTGACTAATTATGTAATATATAATATTGTGTAATGGGACTGGTGGGAAATCTTTCCATTTATCGAGCCACCTCCTGCTGGGATCGATAATCGTCCCAGTGTATGGCTAGAATAAGGGTGGGTACACACTGGGCCTTTTTAAAAAATATAATCTTTGCAACCAATGCTCAAAATTTTTTTTAAACAGTCTGTTATCTTTTGATTTGTTCTTTTGCAACACCAAATATGCCAGATCAGTGATGGAAAGATGTCTTTAGCTTTTTGCAAGTGTGTACTATGTCTTTTAGGAGATCTTTGGACAGTACACACTGGTAAGATATCTGGTGAAACAATCTTGATTGTGTGATTGGTAAGATTATCTGCTGATAAGCCCCAATGTGTACCCTGCTGTAGTTTCTCCTGGCAGTTACATATTATATAATGACATTAAATATATCTTATAGAGCATATATTTCTCCTTTGCAAGGTTTCCAAATGGTGATCTTAGATAACTCTTAACCAAAATGTTACTCTTCTTCAGTGGACCTCTCACAGTCTTTGGGACACTTCTTCAATAAAACACTTTTGGATCTAAGTGGGTCGACTTATTTAATTTAGAGTTGGCCATATGATTTAGAGTCAAGTTGGCCATATGACATTTTCCCTGCAAATCAAAAGATTTCACCAACTTGCAAAAAAATTTTGTTTTTGTCTTCTGCTGCTGTGCGCAAGTTTGGTGTGGGTCTCCGGTTAGAATGGCCCAATTTCGAAAGTGCCGTTTCCTCGAGGAGGCATTGCAACCAATCCACGGAGCACTGAGCGTTTGGTGCTCCAAAAAGTTGGTAAAAATAGTCCCCCACTTCTTTCCATAATTCTAACCCTAACTCCCTAATTCTAACCCTAACCCTCCCCTCTCACTACCCTAACCATAACCCTCCCTTTCTGGCAGCCTGACCCTAACCCTCCCTTAGTGGCAGTCTGACCCTGACCCTCCCTCCCCTGCAGCCTGACCTTCCCTACCCTGCACAGAGAGTTTACTCACCTGTCCCTTAGGTCCGGTGATAGCAGCGGCGGAGGGATATCGTCTTTTCTGAAGGAGAATGGGTGAAGTATGCCGAACGGCCTACTCACCCATTCTGAATTTTTTTTTACAAAATGGTAAGTATTCGAAAAAGGGACATCTGAAAAGGAACTTTATCGCAAATCATATTTTCTGGCTGGAGAATGCAACCAGCGCAAGTCTATACTCAAGGTTTGGAAAAAGCCGACGCCTCCTCTTGTAGCCTTATTTAGGGCTACATTTTTCTATATAGTTAAAATGTATTTGTTTAGAGGCCTTGTTACATAAAGAACAGAGAATAGAGACATTTTTTGAGACATGGTATAGTTTTATTGATATTCTAATAGATAAAATGAAAACACAACTCTGGTATACCTTTCATAATACTATGTGGTTTAAAAAACTTATATACCGAGGATCCTCCCATAACTTTTAAAAAATCATCCCCCTGTGGTGTCAAGAAATTAGATTACCATGGGGATAGAGTCACTGACCTTTTTATTATCCTCAAAAGTATTTTCCAAAATTATGGCATGGCAACTTTGATGTGGATGTGGTTGTGATTATAATACTTTGGTAACTGCATATATTGATTACCTTGTTTTACAATTGATGTAGTATGTTTAATGGTCGCTATATTTTGACGCTTAGCTCCTTGATACTGTGATGTATGGCACCCATGTTAACACATAAGTTTGTTATAATCATTTGGAATTTGTATCTACACTTGTATGTCTTGTTGGTATTCTTCATGTTTAAATTATAAGAAAAATATCACAGTGTAGGATCCCATTGATTACACATCTAGGTACTAACGGCTGAATCCACATTTATCAACATCAGGGTACATGGTTAATGCAAATGAAACCCCTGCTTGGGCCTTATGTGGGGATAAACCGGTGGAAGGGGGTCCCCATTGAGAATGCGATAGGGCCGTTCTCTCGCAGCCAGAAATAGATTGTTTCTGCCATAGAAGTAGTAAAGCAATAGATCCCCAGAGCACCGAACACAGTGCTCTGAAAGACAAGTATAGAATCTATCCCCAACCCTTTCCCTAATCCATACCCTAACACTCCCTTTCTAGGGAGTTACTCACCTCTCTGGTGGTGTCGTCAGTGGGCATGTCGGGTCCGACAGACGGCGCTCCCAAAAATGAATGGGTGAGTATGCAGATTGGCATACTCACCCATTCAGGAAAAGTCTAAGAAATCTAAAATGGCTGCCTATTTGAAATAGACTTTCATCTGCCTCTACTTTTGATAGACATCCTATTGCCAGAGGAGTGTGCGAAGCTTGCATGCACAGACTATGGGATTGTGCTCCTGCAAGTCAATTACATGCAAATGCACCCGGTCCTAAGACATTCGATAACAGGTACCTTACAAAACTGAGATATATACTGATAATAATAATCTATGCATGCATTTGTGTCCAACGGAAGGATAATTCCATATTTCATGTCTTTCACTCATATTTTATGGATATTTCTATATAACTGAGGAATTCAACAAACAGAAGGTCCTCTAAGGCAAAGTAGTTAATGCGTGTCTGGTATGAAACGTCGACAATTGAGTATTATGTTAGTATTTATTATTTTTATACTGACCCCAAGTTGTGTATCATGAAAAAAATCCTCTATGTGAACTTTACTTATATGATAGCCTAATATTTCAAATATTGACTATGATCTGGCTTAATCTATATGCTTCATAAACTAGAAAGCACTACTTCATATGAAATAGCCCCGTTGGATGTTCCAGGAACATTCACACTTGAACTGCAAGAGTGCTGGACAGCGCTTCAACTACAGACTTCTTTCTAGCAATCTTCTTATAGTTTAAGAACAGACTGCAGTAATATTCCCAATGATACTCCCATTTAGCCAGTTATAAGCATCCTCTATATACCCATGATTAATTCAATTTTTCCTTTAGTTTTATTACTCTATTTCTCTTAACACACCCTATGCTTTTTTTTTTATCTACAACATGCTCTGCTCCCATAGTAATGCTGCCCATTGGTGACAGACAGTGTCAAGTAGGTCCCTCCTCTGTTGCCAGGTAATGCGTACCAGATGCTTACAGACACTTGACGTCCTGTCCTGAGGCTATGCAAGCATGGAAACAGAGGTAAATGATTAATTCTCCTCAGTCTATTTAAACTCTCCACTTATCTGCACCATTTTCTATGCTTTTTTGTACTTCCCTGATGAAAATAGCTTTTTGGCGATATTTTTTATTCACACACACACACACACACACACACACAAAGTATGTGATCATAGAATACGTACATCCATCCAATGCTGTAGACCTGTAAACCCAAATAAGCAGAAAAACTAAATTCAGAAATGTATATTTTAAATTTTTTTACATTTCCTTTGTTCCATTGTTGATGGAATACTTACAAGCCACATGTATTTGAACAAGGGATTGTTAAAAATTACTATGACATGTAATTATGCTATTTCACATAACGGTCATGCTTTGCTTTCACCAAATCTAATAAACCCCCCCAAAAACATATGTATATTTTGCATTAAAATGTAGCTGCAATACCACCTCAGTAAGTACTATATCTGGCACTGGTAAAACCACCAACACTGGGCCCAATATAAAGCTGTTGCCCCTAGATGGTCTCTTCCCCAAAAAGCACAAAGAAGTGTAATGAACTTTTCTGATCATAGATTGGTTTCATAAAGAGAAATCGAGAGTAGATTGGAGAGCAGTGAGCTACAGTGTCATTGGCAGGCCCACATACTATGCTAAGCTGATATTAGTACCCAGGAAATGTGAGTAGGAGAGCCAATGAGAAGCAACAATCATCCGTATTAGGACAGCATCTCACTGTTTCCTTCTACTCACACCTTTGTTCTGCAGCCATTGTAAGTTGCTGGTAACTTCGTGGTAATGGACCTTAAAAGTTACAAAACTGACCGTTCAAACTATGTTTGAAAGGACATCGATATTGGAATACAATGTCAATATATATATAATTGAACATTTTCAATGTCTTTTAGCATGCACTGGCTAGATAATAACTGTTAAAAACTGCAGTTTACTACATGACAAGCAAGCACAGTTAGACAAGAACATGCAAAAGAGTGAAGGGAGGAAAGCTAGAGAAGCAGACGCTACACGTTTGTCATACACACCTGCATGGGCCGCACCAGTCCGTTTGTTGGTTGAGGCCAAAGCGAGCTCTGCATTTCTTAGGGGAGCCAGGATCTGAGTATAGAAACATGCGTAGAGGGAGGCATAGGCACACAAAAAAAAGGGAGAAAAGATGCAACATATATTTAGCCACTTAAACCTGATCTTATGGACAAAAAGATGCAAGTGTCTGCAGAAAAGGCAGTAAAATACCACTAATATAGACCACACTTCTCTCTAGTCATTCCAAGTATATGCCCTAAATGACAGCAACACTGACTGACCAGCATCGGCAAAGTGACTAAATGTGTTCACATTGTTAACCCAGGAGGAGTACTGGCCTATAGACTGATCAGCATTGATAAGAGAAAATAGTGAGGATACTGGTATAGCGCCAGGGGGATTAGCAGCAGTAGTGGGTACACCTGAGGATCTACCAATCCTCTGTAGAAACTGGAAATAAGTATATAATGGTGTAGACACAGTAGCGCTAGTGATTTACCCTGCAGTGTTGACAAAAAATAAACAGCAGGTGGAAGGTGATTATCTGCAGTGCAGGGATTGGGGGATGTGGAAGGTAACTATGTGCAGTGCAGGGATTGGGGGAAGTTGAAGGTGACTGTGCAGTGCAGGGATTGGGGGAAGTGGAAGGTGACT
>WWET01006911.1:0-18204 GCA_011038615.1 Limnodynastes dumerilii | reverse complement strand
CCTCTGTGGAGGGGTGATTATTTGTAAATTTTAAAGGGGAAACGGCCAGGCTCGCCGCGAACACAGGCCAGCCAGGAGCAGCTTCCCTTCGGGGGAAATTTTTTTTTGGGTAAATATAGCCCAAAGTGCGGGAGCACAGAGTTCCGACTAAAGCCGCAGCATGTGTGGGTGACCTTGCTGGTGATCGACGCCGACTGCACCTAGAGTCCGGTAAATACCATCTAGCCTCCCACCAGGAACAAGTGTTCTTCTTCACTACACTCAGACGGATTAGCGGTAAGACGGACCGGCCGGTCTGTAGAACTCTCAGATACCATTCTAAGCTTATTCACTTGCCATCCGCTATCTAATGTGACTTAATGCATATTCAAAAGATTTGGAAGTATTCGCATTAACAGACGCCAAAGTGCACTTTATCTTTCCAACAAGTTGTCCGCAAACAGCGTTTCCTACCTACATATCTAAGACTCTATATGTTAGCAGCTTTAGGATTATATATGATTTTTATTTAACTAATATAGTGATCTAGACAAAACCTATGCAAATTGCTATAAAAAAAAGTCTGAACAATAATCACAATTTTATCAACGTATGTATCAATAAATTGTATTTATTTTTATTCATGTATGCTTAAGCTGTGTGTTCTATTTACCTGTGTGTAAAGCGCTGTATGGAATCCCTTTTTATTGTTGCTTATTTGATTGGTCCCCTCCGTACCTTAGCGCTATTTTTGGGATATATAATTAGTGATCTTTTTCTGCCAGATTACATAACTGTTCATAATATTGAGCAATTTGCGCTGGACCTTTTCTACAGTTTTAGAGCGTATGGCCTTCATTTTATGGCGCACTTGCTTTGCTCTTAGTTTCCTAGCAAGCATTCTCCAAGCTTTGTTTCCTGCCGTGTAGAAGTTCTGTCGCAAATTATTTAATTGTATACGAGATTGAAACATCAAGTGCGTACATAATTTAGTGCACACTCTAGTTAATTGGTGTTGATAATGCTCGGAGGGATTACGTTTATGTGAATGTTAAACTAAGAGATCTGTTTCTCCCATTCTTTCTGTGCGATTATAGATTGTTTTTTAAGGCGTGATCCAGTCTGAATTGCTACCCCCCTAACCACTGCCTTGAGGGCACACCAAAAGGTTGTCACCAAGGTATCCTCAGGCCTATTAGTTTCTAGATACATAGAGAGAGCATCAGATATTGTCATTTTCCCTTCCACTTCCATAAGAAGGTAGTCAGGTAGACGGCAAGGTCGAGTGGGTATGTTAGATTGTTTAAAATACCAAAGCATCAACAAGGGAGCATGGTCCAACCATGTAATGGGGAGGATTTAGACATTGCAGGCTTGTTGTAATGACAACTTATCAAGCAAAATCAGATTGATTTGCGAGTAGGATCTATGTGCATGAGAATAGAAAATGTAATCACCCATCAATGGATTCTGCACCCTTCATACATCATTACATCATATAAATCAAATTCCAGAAGCAACTTCTTGAAGGCCATGGACGGTGTACTACCTTCCTGAGAGTGTTGCAAAGCCACATTTGATCTATCTAATTTAGAATGGACTACTAAATTAAAGTCCCCCAGAACCATCACATGTCCCTTATGAACACTCATGACTTCCTCAAACATTGACCTGAGACAATTAATCTGGCAAGAATTAGGTGCATATACAGAAACCAATGTGACCCATCTACCTTCCATACAGCCCACCAGAATGATATATCTACCATTCCTATCTCATATCTCTGAGTCCAAAGTAAATTCAAGTCCTGCTCAAAAGAGAACAGATACCCAGTTCCGTTTAAAGGGGCCGCAAGCTAAAAACACAGTGGGTATCTGTAATTAATACATTTGGGGGGCGCTACCGAGGAGAAATGAGTCTCTTGAATTGCCACCGCATCTACTTGTGAAAGTAGAGAAGGTCTAATGCTCGCTTGTTTGGATAATTAAGCCCTTTCACATTTAAACTTAGGAACTTAACCATGATCCCACCAATGCAGAACTGCCAACCAAGGCTTAACCATGAAAACAATTATTTCTGATGAAGAGACAAAAAAACACAGGATGATGATGAGTTGAGTGTAGAAGAGAGGGTTAGGGGGGTAGAGAAAGAAAAAGGAATAAACTGAAATGACCCGTTTGACGGGGTCAGAGTGTTTGCCGCTAAGGGGACTGTGTGGCAACTCAATTTTCTTGTGGGGCGGGCCTATTCGGACCCCCACCTATGTGTGACCCATACAATAAGGGGAAACTTGTACTGTGGGTAAATAGCCTTCATACTAGAAACTGTGGGCCCTGTAACTTAAACTTAACAAAACTACAAGGAACACCTTTAAACCCAAACAATGCTGCGGCCCTACACAGCCTAGCTACGTTTCATTTATGATAAACCATTTTAAAACCTAAAACAAGACAATAAAGTACAGTCAGGTCAAGTAGATATGAATCAGAATATGACACTTACCAGACTTACAAAGACCAATAAGCAGGTTAAACTATAATTACTTAAATAACAAACTAAGTACGACTCTGCTCTAATTAACATATCTATCGATCAATGTTGTCTTCATGTAGCTTTAACCCAGACAGGTTTAATTGCAGAGGATAGGACTTGAACTTGGATCGACACTGGAATGTCCCATTCCTGCAACAGCTTTATGTTACACTCTGTAGGAGCAATACTAGCTTTCAATTCAATTGTCGGTTATAGCATCTGGGTTACCTCGTCTGCCTGCTGACTGATTGTGTTTTGCTGTTTGCATTGTGATCCCCTTGCATCCTCTGTGTTCCTGGTGTTACCCCTTTGCTTTCCTGATATCCTCTGCTTGTCTGTTGACCCCGGTCTCTGTGCGAGGTTCACGGCGTGGGTAGTCTGCTACTTGCGTTGGTGGCCTTGGCCTCAGCCAGGTTCCGGTCTCTCTCCCGCTCTTGGTGTGCGTGTGTTTTTCATCCCAAATTGTCCATCCTGCCGGGTGAGTGTTCCATCTGCTCCTTACCTGTGTGTGCACCTGTGTTTGCCATCTCGCAGGGTGCTGGAGTCCACCTTTAGTACTCCTTCTGGTTACCATCTCCACTCCATCTCACCTGTGAGTGTGGTCCGCCAGCCTGTCATTGCCACTGTGTGTATTACTCTCCAGTGTGTATCGATGTGTGTGTTACTGCCACTGTGTGTACCATCTCCAGTGTGTAGCGCGGTGTGTGTTATTACCACTGTGTGTACCATCTCCAGTGTGTAGCGCAGTGTGTGTTATTGCCACTGTGTGTATCATCTCCAGTGTGTATCTCTAAGCATATGCTCCGCTGTGTTTTCCATCTCTCAGTGTGATTGCAGAGGTTAGTCAGTTCCATCAGACCTTGCCTCTCGGTGTGCTACTATTCAGCTATCAGCACTTATCCCTCTTATCCCTTCTGGGACCTGTTGTGCTCCTTGTCTGCATTTTTTGTATACCTGGGTTCCTGTCAGTGTACTTTATATTGTACTCCTGTTTATGAGGGTTCCAGTTTGTACCTTCTTCCTAGTACTGCTGTGTGCAAGGGTTCCTATGTGCAATTGGGTTCCTGGATCCATACCTACGCTGCAATACCCCTTGAGGGCTATCGCTGGGGACTGCAACCTACCAGGCCAGCAGCCCAGACTATTCTCACCATTAGAGGATCTTGTGAAAACCTGGTTCTGGTATAGACTCCGCACCCCGGTGAGAACCCCCTTGGCTGACTGTAACACTTTATGCCAGCTTCCATTGATGAGATGCTGTAGGTAGAACCCTCAATCTGTTTAAGAAGTTTGACCGGGAAGCCCCACCTATAAGAGATCTCATTCTCTCGCAGGGCCATAGTGATTGGACGAAACAACCTTCGTTTGGCAACTGTGGACGCTAAGAAATCCGGGAACAGTTGAAGATTGCCTAAGACATTGGAACCCTGTGCTGCTCTTGCAGCTTGTAGAACTTGTTCCTTTATATGAAAAAAATGAACTTGCAGTAGAGTGTTGAAGGATAGCATATTCGTAGCTGCTCTGGTTCTTGGGAGTCAGAGTATCTGGTCATTTAGTAAGTCTTTAGGGTCTGCTGACGGTAGAAATTTTTGGAATAAGGTCTAAGCAAAACCCATTAACTCTGAATTTGGAACTGAATATGTATACCTCGGATTTTGATATTATTTCTTCTTGACCTATCTTTAAGGTCTGCCACCTTATCACCAAGTACTGCTACTTCCGCGCTTAAAGTCTCATGAGCTGTAATTAAGCTGTTATGCAAGGATACAAGCTCCTCCATTTTGCTGTCCAAATGATCCGTTCAATCTCTGCAACCTCTGTCTGTATTTTTGCTGAGGATAGTTGAAGTTCAGTAGTAAGGTCAGACCTCAGAGCGACCAGTAATTGGTGCATAGATCTGACCGTTAAAGGAGTGTCCACGTCCAGATCTGGATTTAGGTCAGGTATCGGAGAGGATGGCAAGGCCCGTGGGGGATCCTTACATATGGAGGTTCCGGCCTCCTTGTCAGGTGTAAGTTTAAGAGAGAATCGGATTGGAGTAGGTGCTTTATGTGGTTTCATTCTTTTTGGAGAAATTGTAGTTTAGGTTGGCAGAAGTGTAGCTAAAAAGGTGGGAAATTGCAATGGTATTAAGCTCCGAGTTATATAATGCAGCACAAGCCCACTACATTCGGTTCAGGGGGTCACACTGGTGGGGGTCACATAAGGAACTCAGACTTTCACATGAACCACATATTGATTTCTTCTATACGCCATGCAGCACCAAGTATCAGTTATGGATATATGCGTGGTGATGAGAGGCTTTATAGTTACAAAGCACAGGCTTATTAGAAGGGAAGAGCTGGTATAATGTAGTATAACAATTGTTTAACAGATATACTGTCCCGCTGATGTCATGAACTGTATAGATCTGAAAGATGTGCTTCTTATATGAAACTTTAGGGCACCTAATCTCTGCTGGGATAGAGACTTTAAACCTATGGAACTCCTCTGTTCTTGTACTATAACTGGAGGATTAAGTTAAAACGACCTCAGGAATCCTGTTTGCTGGGAGGGAGAGGAGGTATATATCCACACTTATGTAGCAAATTCGTTATGTAGGAACATGAACTGCTCCCTCTCTTCCTTTAATAAACTACCAGACAAGTCCAGGGAGTAATGGTTTAAGCAGGGGATCACACGGGTGTAGTACTAATTTCCGACGGTAAAAATCCCGATGTTAAAAATACCTCCACGAGGGTACCGACAGTGAAAATTCCGACACCACAAAAATCCCGACACCCCAAAAATACAGGCGGTAAAAATACCGACACCCCAAAAATACCGGCGGCAAAAATACATATACATATACATACATACATACATACATACATACACACACACACACAAAGTCAAGTCTATTGCATTTTTTAGAAGGAGGCACAAAATGCAGAAAAGGTAAAATAAATAATCATACTTCTCAGAAGAGGTGGGTGAGTGCCAAGACATATACATATACATACATACATACATACATACATACACACACACACACACATTAAAGTCTATTGCATTTTTTAGAAGGAGGCACAAAATGCAGAAAAGGTAAAATAAATAATCATACTTCTCAGAAGAGGTGGGCTTTGTGAGTGCCAACAGGGTTAACTGACCTGCACTATTCCGGATGAGAAAGTGAATGGAAGCAACGGCCATAACAAGATATTATACATATACATACATATTTTAATTTACTCTTTTAAGGAATAGACAACATAATGTCAGCTATATCATTATCAAATTAGCTTCCATGTTCTTTACCACCACCGGCTGTTTTTTTTTTTTTTTTTTTATATCAAGATAACTTATTGAAAGACAGCAAAAATGTGTATACAATAGCCACAATTACAGATAATTATTCAAAAATGCCCTTGAATATCTTGGAAGGAATTTTTTTTATAGGCCAATAGTAATAAAATATCATAGGAGTTTTTATTTACATACCTATATTACCTATCAGAGATATCAGGGCCAAGCCAGATAAATTAATGTGTAATGCCTGAATATGCCACAAGATGGAGATATCATACAAGTAATTTGGAGAAGATTACATAAATGCTCTGGTTCAGATCTATTTACTATTCTCTTCTATATTGAGGTATGTTGCAGTCTCCTTTTTTCAGATGTAAATCAAAAAAATCCATTAAAACAAAACTGCCACAGTTTATATGTACGGTATTATGTAACATTAATGTTCTTGAGATGGTTTTTACTTTACGGCATTACCAATTTGCTGCTTTGTCGCCAGAAGGTTTTAGTGAAACCATTAATTTAGATTTTGGCTAATGGTTTCTGTTATGTAATTTGTATCTAGCTTTAGTCTCTATATTGTATTGTATTTTATTTTAATGAGATATCAATACTTTATAATAATTTTTCTTTTATTGAGTTGATATTTTTTGCTCCATATTATTATTCTGCCGATACATCTAAATATAATGGAGTCATTTATGTGGGGTATAAATACAAGTACCTATGCTAGCTATACCCTCTATTTCTTCTGATGAAATAGAGAGAATCTCGATAAAACACGTCAAGGTTTTTGGTTAATTGAAACACGGTCATTACGTGGGTACTTTTAATGATCACTTCTTCAAACTCGTTTTGGCACCTTAAAATCTGATGAATATCTAATAACCGGTGAGCGATTTCACTATTCTATAAGGTGGCTACCAGTATATGGTGCCTATTCTCCATCTCTTAGGCACTTAGCTGTTTCGCCTCTGGACTACTTACTGGCAAATATATTGGGAGCTTTGAGCGTGAGTTACTATGGTGTATCATGTGTGGTGTCCGGTTTTTACTATATTTTATTTACTTACAGATATCAGCCAAGATACCTTTTGCATGTGTCTACATTCCTTCCATCAATCTGATGTTACGCTGGAATACTACTTTTAACATTTGATTCAACCGTAAGCTTAAATTCCACTTAATCTGGATTTACCTTTCTGATAATATTAAGCACTGTCTGTAAAACTCTTTAAATTAGTTTTATATTATTCTATATAAGGGTAAAGGGGCATGGATAGAGGTCTGTACACATGGATAGACTTGTACACATAGGAAAGGAAAGGAAGAAGGGTGTTTAGGGTATCTGAGAGGTATGTGCCCACATAAGGGAAAGATTTTGAGGACTCTGCAAATACAGATTAGAGAGACTGAGATGTTACTTCTTAAATGCTGAAATTAAAATCAAGTTTACGCATGAAGATGCTAAAAAGAAAAAAAAGGAGAAAAAAAAAAAAAAAAGACCAATTGTGCTCTCCTTCTGATCATTTTAAATAAACACAAGTCTAGTGGGCAATGCAAATTCTTTGTGTTCTATCCAGTGCTTGCAGTCTGCCATGCACTGCACACTATATTGTCACTTTCTAACTAAGGAGGTGTAGACTACACACCACAGCCATGTGCATAGGATAGTGGTTTCCAAAGTGTGTCCACAACAGACTCTCAAGGGGGAGCAGCAAGTCAAAGCCAGGCAGCATACGGCGGTTGCAGAGAATAAGGTTGAACTACACTACATGGGTGACCATTCACATCAACATAGCACAGACTCTCAAGCAGTCAATTTAGATGGCGGTGTGCCATGAGAATACTATGAATCCACTAAGAATTTGCAAGTTGAAAGGCAAAGGAAACATTTTGAAAAGGTAGAACATAAAAACTTAAGAATTTCTCTCCTGACCTAAATAATCAAGTTGTTTTGCCTCAACTTACTTTTTTAAGGTGCTTCTAAGGCAATATAATTACAGAGCACTCATACTTTTAAGAGCCTAATGGTGCTTCGAACTGAGGAAAGCACTGTCATAGCTCATTGGGAGGAGAGCGTGGAATTTGTCACCATTTCATTTCTCAAGTTCTACCAAACAAAACAGTTTTGGCCCAATAGGGCCCATACAAGGTAGGTTATAATGATGTGCAATATGTCAAAGGAATGTGCCATGTTTACAGTGGTGACTTAGGCATCTATATATATTTGTTTAAACACTTGGCTTTCAAAGAGCCGTCAAAGCTTTGTTAAGGATTACTAACGGCAATGGGATGCAAACAATTTCTTTGGCTTTGTGCATATGTAAATCTTGTAGGGAACATCCCTTGGGTTGTATAGTGGTGTGCTTGGATAAATTAAGTACCAAGTGCATATTATAAACATTTGTTCAACGGTACAGGAAGTTCAGTGGGCAAATTACTGAATGTCACAAAGTAGCATAGACCCATGTTGCAGTTTGTCAGCCTTATGTAACTATGCATAGATTTTTTTATGGATATCTTCGCGACATACTAACATTATTCAAATAGGTCTGTAACAGACAAGGTTCCCCCAGGGTCCCACAATCAAAATCTATAATCCCTAAGGTGCATTCCTATTTCCACCTACACGCAAACCTTAATCTGTAAGGAGCCTCCAATGTTATCTTTATTATGTTCATGCTATCTTTATCATATTCATGCTCAGTTATATAGGAGGTTATTTAAACAACAAGCATAGAGGATTGGATAGCTGATAAGAACCACATTGCCCATCTTGTCTGGCCTTTACTTTACTATAGTATGCTCAGAGGCAGGATTGGATATGCAGACATAGCCACGACACTCTTGAGTTGTGACACCACAAGACTCAGCATGCTCCAACAGCCTAAGCATAACTGATTGGTGACAGAGCATAATGGGACCTAAAATTTCATAACACTGAGACTGCTGCAGTTTGCCTATGTCTACATTACCACATTGGTACCTATTTATACCATATTTTGAACTCTAAATACCAAGGTTTAACTAGGAAAGCTGGATAATACTCTGTAGATTGTGTCCTACTACAGTCAACATTTCACAGTGCAAAACTTTTCCTAGAATTCCTACAATGAGAGATCTTCATTTCTGCATTACATACTGCTTTTAGTCAGAACTGCAGCTGTAGAGCGATACGGTTAGTTAGGAAAAATATTCATAGATGATATTAAATGTTATATTTCTGGAGAAGATTTAGAAAAAAGCACAGCTGATGTGTACAAACTACAGATCTCCTAAGAAAAACATCATTCAGAACAGGCAAAAGCTGGGAATTCAGTTTCCACTAATCCAGTTCTGAAGTTCTTCATGGAAATCTGTTGCTTTAATCCCTTATGACTGGATAATAAGATCCGATGGTGCTGGTTTAGATCTCTAAATGCAGCACATACAGTGATCCGATAACAGATACCCACATCCATGCAAGTGCTTGAGTAACCAGTCCTATCATTCGCACAAACCCCAGACAGCAGGACCCTGCCATAACATTTCCGGCCTGTTAGCACTTAAAAGGACTATGGAAGCCTCGCTCAGTTGGCTGTACATTGTAATAGTAATAACACTTGTTTCAGTGTACTGAAGAAAATAATGCACTGATACTTTTAGATCCATCTAGGGAAGGCCTATAAGTCAGGGGCCTACTTTATATTGCTTTCCCCTTGGAGATCTCAGAGGGAAGAAATAGATGCCTGTATGGGGGTGGGACTTAATATTGTAATTTATGCATTTTGCATCCTGAATCCCCGTCAATCATCACTGCTAGCCATAGTGTTCCTTGGCATGGGCAGGGCTTGATGACGAAAATTACCTCATCAAGTGCTTCCCAATCCCTAGCAACAATAGGAATAGCTATAATGACCTGGGATACCAGGAGAACTGCTCAAATTGTGGAATTCTTGGGGGTATAAGAGTCGGCAACCCTGCTATAGCCAGACTATTTTACTATTATAAAAATATAAAATAAAAAAAACACAAAGTGCTTGGAAGGTTACACATTCATCTCAGTGAGCATTGCATTGCATTGTCAATTGTGGGCACTGGGGAAAGTAAACAACACAATGCAAACTATTACAATAGGAATAGTTCCAGTGAAACAGTGTTTATTTGTGGAAGTTCCAAAAGATTAAAAACTGTAACAGGACGTTACCAACTCCTTGGGCCGGATCCTCAACTACAGCCGTCTTCCACACATGGCCGTAATTTGCCGAAAGATAGCTACTGCGCATGTGTAGTAACTATTGTACGTAATCTACGTATCGTTTTGGTACGTAGATTGCATATATGCAGTCTTTAAGAAAATTTTCCATTCGTAAACTAACCCAGATCTTTAGTCATTTTTTGTAGGAAAGAAATTGGATGCCTACGTTTTGACTGCATTTTTCTTTACATTTTGGCTTGCATAAAAATGTTAACAATTGTCCTTTTAAAACCAAATAATATCAAATTAAATAAATATTTCATTGCATTCTATTTTCATAAAATCTCTATCCTCAAGCTCTAAAGTAGGACAAAAGAATATAAACATACATTTCAAGGAAACCCCAAGACACATATGCACATAAAAATAGAGAAATAGGTTTCTAAAAAGCTAGAAAGCAATTTTTTGCAGCACACTGCACATAAGAAAATTCCACAATTTACAAAGGCAAATCTTACATGAGCCATTCTCCAAAAGACGGACATGGAATAGACACAAACCACATGTAAAGCATGACGATCTCGTTCATCTGCAACTTGCGAGATGGAGGAGATTGGCGCAAAATGCTTGAGCGCTGTAAGCCACAAAGCAGTGAAAACAGTGAGATGCTGCCTCACTGGTCTGATACTCACCTGGAGTATGAAGCACCTGTAGAGAGTGCTGATGAGTATGGCTGTCTAAATCCACAAGAAGAGAGAGGATAGACAGGCTGACTTTGCCTGTGAGTGGAAAAAACAACCCATGGAGTCAGTGCTATGTCGTGTCAAATAAAGAACCATATTATTCACTTCTGTATCATTACAATTAGTACACAGTTATTACGTTGTTCATTAATCTCATTATGTTGATACAGACATAATGCAGGATGAAGACATCCTTTCCTAGTATGATTCAAAATGAGATTTTTTTGTGGAGCTGCAACCAACAGTCCAAATACAATCAGAATCATTTACTTTAACTTCAAGTAATGTTGTATGCTATTCAACTATTACCTGTTCCACAGTCCCAGCTTTCCCCATAAACATACAAGCAAGATAGAGCAAAATAGGAGCGCTTACGCTTAGTCGGTACACTTAAATAAACCTAAATAGCTGCCCTTGCTAGGGGGGATAAGTCCCTTTAGATAATAACAAAATAAAAAAAGAAATGCAGAGCGCCTTAAAGGTTTAAAGACTGTTGTAAAAAAGATTAGATTTTTAATAATTAAATAAAGAACACTAATAACAATTAAAAAAGACAACAATATACAACTTTTGTCATGTTTTATGACTAAAACACCTATATTAGTTAATAGCCACAGCACAGAAAAACATTCAAATGTATAGAAAAAACTAACTGCTGATCAGGCAGCTAGTAGAAACAATGTTGCCACACTGGATAAGTGGAAATTATCACTACTTATTATAGGTCTCTGCTATGTTGTCCTTTCAGAGGGTTCTGGTAAACTGTTTAATAGCCAGTCCCCTTACTATACACAATTTTCCTCCTGATTAAACTGCTGTAAGGCAGAGAAATGCGTTGAGGTGTTCTATTGAGCCACAGCACTTTGTATTTTAACAGCCACACTGTTATATCATTGTATTTTATTACCCGATTCATATTGGATTTTAATACAACGATCCGCTACTCCAGCGGTGTGGTAGCAGCGGGCAGCTGTGTGTAAGCCATCTTGCACACACAGTGTGCCTTGGATTGTACATAATCTGAGGAAGACCGAGAGACAGTAAATATTTGCCCTTCTGTATGGAGTTTGCACTTGCAGCTGCTTGCCATCTACTGCTTACGGTACGCTAAACCTGACAGTGCAGTAACATCAAACTGCCTGAGCGGCGTGTGGACACAGTACTACCACGTGGACTTTCATCTAACCAGACGGTGCCGTTCTCCCTTGTTGAAATCGCTGCACCATACCAGTGGGCAATACAAGAAAGCTAAGTACTTTGCTTCTTCCAATTAATTATTATTTGAATAACTGTCTGCTGCATATATAAAGCCCAAGCTGCCTATCTGCTAATTACATTACAAATATCAGCTAATTTGGAAGCTAACTATAACCTGTGAAGCATATACCCTTCATCTGCCTTATCACAGGGGTCTCCTGGATTCAATATAAATTGGATTGCATTTAACAGTTGAACAGAACTCTCTGAAAGGACAACATAGCAGAGACCTATAATAAGGAGTGATAATTTCCACTTATCCAGTGTGGCAACATTGGTTCTACTAGCTGCCTGATCAGCAGTTAGTTTTTTCTATACATTAGTCATAAAACATGACAAAAGTTGTATATTGTTGTTGTTGTTTTTTTATTGTTATTAGTGTTCTTTATTTAATTATTAAAAATCTAATCTTTTTTACAACAGTCTTTAAAACCTTTAAGGCGCTCTGCATTTCTTTTTTATTTTAAATATTTCCACTTGCTGGACTAAAACCACCTGGCCACCAAGGAGCCTGTGTATATTGGACATTGGCTTTCTCTTATACAGCAAAAGATAACTAAAAATAAGGCATAGCTGAATCATGCCAGGAGCTATTGCCAATAACATGATAATGACTTGTAGTGCAACCTGTACTCTACTGCATAGTAGAGCATCAGTCCAGCCAGTCCAGCCTTGTATTAAAACCTCTACTAATAATCCAGCAATACATTCACGTTAATAGACTGTATAACCCTCATGCCACACATATTTTCAACTTGTAATTAGGCATTTATGTTCTACCGCCACTAGTGTGAATCTAGCTCAAAACTGCCTGTTTACTGACAGTCATAACACAATCACTCCCACACTACTTAAAAGTTATTCGTTAATGTTGTAATGACACCCACAAAAAGCCAAGCACTGCAATACATAAACGACCTTTGAAGTTCCACATACCGACATGAAAGAAGTACACAAACACTCAAAGTTAATCTGGCAGTGACATTTGTTACTCCATGGGACAAATTATTAAAATACAAAAGGGATTAAGGTCCTCACGCCTTTTCCCTAAACAAGTCTGACATGCTAATTACTACAATTGGAAATCTGACTTGATGGATGTGAAAGAAAGTGTTATTTTCTGTTTGAGTTAATTTTTGTACCCTTAAATGGATGGACCTACTCAATGATTCAGTGAAAATAAATAATTAAAATCATGGAATCAAACCAATCATGAGATAACAAAATAAGTCCCAAAATATACATAGGATAAGTGTGGATCTCAAGAGAGAATCACATCTTAAATATTGTGGATTTCTACAATTTCTTATTGTCTTTAGTTTTTTGTCTTGAAACGGCATTCAGCAGGTTTACCAACATGAAATATGGGGGAGTATAGAAAAATAAGAGACCTAGCTTAACATTTTAACTATTTGTCCTGTGAATTGTTGATCAATTGCCCCTGTTAACTCGTATTCCCAGTAGTGTAATTAATCAAAAAAGTGTTATAACTGTCCTTATGAAAACTGAAGGCAAAAATACATCCAATGTGAAATAAGTAAAACGTGGGATCATCTGCATTGTTGTTCGTTTAAACTATTAATGAAAATGGATGCAAAATCCATTGCTGAACTCAAAAAAAAACAAAACAAAAAAAAAAACGGACACAGATCATCAAATGTATATTTAAGTCGGTATTAGGGAAGACATCTATGCTATCATTGGTTTTGCGAACATTATAAGTATAAACTTAACTTTATGTAATTTATGTATAGTGGGACACTATAACTCTCAAGATTTTAACCAACGAAAACAACATACATTTTCTGTAAACATATATGAAGTAAAACAGTAATGGGTGGATATCAAGTAGGTGCAAAATTTATAAATACGAAATCTCCCAGAATTCTTTAAATATGTACTTCCAGAAATGTCCCCAAAGCTAATATTTCAGGAAAGCTGCTATGAACCAGATATAGGATATCTGAACTGCTTCGTCTGTGGGCTTTTTGCAGTTTTTGTTTATTTATTTGTCTAGGAAATACAGGAAAATACAGGAAATAAATGATCAGCTAGCAATACTAACTATTCATACTAAATATCTTCAAACAACTAGTTTTTATATTTCCAAAATCTTTTTTGGATAAGACCTAGTTGTAAAAAAAAAAAAAGACGACTATTATATTTTTTTATATTTTTGTTACTACATCGTAGACATTTAGAAGTACAACCCAATTTTGTTTTTCAATCCTTGGAGAAAACCTACCACATGCCTGATACATTTCTACCCACATTACATCTCTGTTTAAAAGATTTTTATTTTTTTAATGTGCCAATTGATCTACATTTATGCTCCGGAAAGTTCCTCAAAAAAGCTGTTCAGTATTTATGTGGAATAAACAAACTCAAACAGTATTTACCCAGCAGACACGGAACCAAAAAATCTTATTTTTCGCCCCTCACATTGTGACATTGGGGTAGATCCACACCTAAGTACGTTAGTGTTTTTACACTGACGTAAAATCGCCAATATGTATTTACTGCGCATGCGCACGGCAGATGTTATGGCACGTAAATCTGAACGTACGTACCATCAGCGTAACTACAGTTACATACAGTATGGGCCGGGTTAGGTCGATACGTACGTGAATCCATTACGTACGTCAATCCATTACGTACGTCAGTACTTACGCTTTGAAAAGTTAAGGTAGGGTTTGGGAGGCGTAAAATGGGCAAAGTACGTACGAGCGAGGGAAGTGCCTAGGGGAGTTCATAGAAAATACGCTAGCGTAAATTCGTTACGCAATGTATCATAACAAGCACTTAGGTCTGAATCTGGCCCATGGTTTGTTCAGGTGCTGACTTGCTACTTTTGTGCAGTTACTCCTAACTCTGGATCAATATGCAGAAAGAGGGAATAACATCATGCTATACTATACTAAATAGTATAAATCTTAGCCTGAGTAACACATTCTGGCTGATCCAGAGCTACACTTACATTATTTTTTTAGGTGCAAGTTAAGTGTTGACCTGAGCAATACCATGTTTAAATGGACAAACAAATTGTAAAATCAAAATTAGAATTGAGAGTTGAAGTTTCTTATTATATAGATTAAACATAATGCTATGCACTATTTGTGATCTATGTGCAACAGTAGAGTGTTTTTTTCTGAATGCAAAAGAATTAAAATAAATTAGCACTTATGATTTAGCAAAATGGTTTAGCCGAGCTGTACAGTTGCGCCTGTTTTGCCCTTTCTCCCAAACTCTGGATTTGCCCCATTGCTTGGAGATAATGACAAGATAATCATACTTTTCTAAACAAAATTCCACATTAAAACTGAATGGGGTAACCTATGCCTATGTGGGACTTAGGCAAAACCTATGTATCTTGACAGATGGTCAAAATAGGCTATAGGGTGTGTCATATATGCTGCTTTTTACATGAAAGTGGGGTCAGATAGCAGTTATTAAGATGTTGCATAAAGGATTTAGAGAATATTTAATATAGAAAATAAGATTACATGACACCTATATATCACTTAGCAGCCCTATATCCGGGCCCAGATAACCAACAATTATCTAGGTGGCTCATGTGTAATACCTGTCCAACAATATTGTAACTTGAAATACTATGGTCCATATGGACCAATACTCTTTAATCATGAATGTAATATGACACTAGGTAAAGATATTTTCACCAGGAGGGCATTAAAGAAAACAAACTATACTTACCAACCCATTGAAGGTGATATTTGCCCAACTCCTCCTGGGGAAATTGGGTAAAAAGCTGGAATATCTGGTGTTTGGGAGGGTCTTTGTACACCTAAAATGATATAGAACATATTTAGATACAACAACCACGTTCAATATTTACATTACAAAATCTAATCACAAGCTTAAAACTACATACGTCATACATTCTTTTCCTAGCAGATCCCATCACAATGGTTGGCTTATTGGGCTCCCACATCAGTTATGACATGGTGTATAATATCGTTTTATCCTGCATCTCTCCAAGCCAAAGGACTATAACCATTACACTGCCATTACAACAAATGACTATACTACTACTACTACTACAATACTATAATCGACTCTCCCATGGCAATGAAAATGTTCTTGTAATAATCAATTAATCATAAAATTTTGTCTAAGCTATGAACATGCATCATTTAATATCTAAACAAGAGGAAACTATATTACTATAATAGTTATGGTGATGAGTTACCAATTGTTTATGTCATATTTTTTTTTTTTTTTACTGGAATAGGACATAATTACTGTTTACACATAGCTCGTCCCCTCTTTATTTTATCAATAAGATATTCAGGCAGCCCAGACACAAGTCTTTCATTCACTGTGATGTGTCCCCTGCTTTGAAGTCTTGATACAGCCAGCAAAAATGAGAGGAAATATGTCTTGGAATAAGAAGTGTAGTTTGACAGCTTCCAAGCCAAGGTGACAGATTTCACTATGTTCAGTAGCTGTCTGGCTTCCTCTCCACGTCACAACTTTACAGCTGTGCAGAAGAGATAGAGAGAGAATAGTGCCCTTAACTGACTAATGTCTCAGAGGAACCACATTTACTCATTATACAACTTTTTATTGCATACAGTAAAATTTAAAAAGAAAAAAGTGACAGGTTACATCAAAGCACACATGATGCTTACACAAAGCCCTCTAGTTGAGGTGACCACAATGACCTACCAATGTATGGGCAAACAGCGCTCAGCGTATGTGAAATCCAGAGGCAAACCAAATACATAGCTATTGCAGCGAGACGGTTTCCTGTTTCATATATTTCTTTTCATAGGATGACTAGTCGCTCTCATTTTTGGTGTGATGCACTTTCCATTTTCATCACCACATGAACACACACAGCCCCCCTCCTACTGTCAAAATCTATTTCCTATCTTAACCCATGCATTCTCATCATTACTTGTTATTGGTTCACAAGCTCTTGTGTTTGAAAGACCATATCCATAACCAGATCTACACCAAATTCATGAACATAACCACAGGAGATGTTTAGAATAACAAAGAAAAATATATCATCATATTCATCTTTAATACTGTTGTCAGGATATCAACAATGCAAACCCCATATCACATCCCAGTGCATATATCATTCCACAGAGGAATGTTGACAGTTTCCAGAAAATACAGGGCGGAAATAACTACTTTGGTGCCCTGGGAAAGAAATGTTTTATCCTTCCAAATGTTATTTAAAAGCATTAAGTGTTATTCATATTAATTAAAATCAGTCCTTTTTTGTAAGTGATCACTTTGTGTCCCTGAGGAAGTCCATACGGGTAGATTGATACCCTAGGATGAAACGCGTTGGACTGTACTTTTTACTCACATCTAAAAATTTGCCTTCGATCCTGATCAGCTTTTAAAGAACTTTTTACACTTTGAACAACCTAAAATCCTGTCATCTGCTGTGACTACCCGAGAACCACCTGGCGATATCTCTGCCATCTGGCCAAGGACTGCTCTCATTGGAAATCCTGCCATCTGCCACGATTGGTAAAAGGACACCGCAACTCCGCCGCCCGGAGTGAATAACCCCAGGAGACGAGTGCGGGTCCGACCTCACCTGCCACGCTGGTATCTGCACCGCTATCCCACCGCCCCGAGTGAGTTACCCCAGGAGACGGACACGGACCAATATACAGTTAAGCAGAGACTTGTTATCTTTTTAATTGCCTACATTTTCTAAATTGCCTATACTTTATTGCATTGTGGTACGTAGATTATATGGAGAGTCCAGATAAAAGGGTCATATAATTTGGTACACTATGAGTCTGGTGATTTTTTGTCTTGCATACCTTGGAAGCAATCCCCTGGTTTAAAGGTCTATACTTAATGCAAACAACCAAGAAAATTTCTGGTACGCATAAAATGTAGAACTAATAACTAATATTGTTGTTGAACATACTACACTATTATTTTTTTTTTCTTTCTTCCCCCATGTTTATATGTCTGGTCATGGATGTTTTGTCTCACTGACACTATATAAAAATCCTACAATTGTACTGAGCGCCCCCTACTCCAAATATCCTAGGAAAAATTAACTACATCAATTGAACCTACTACAGTGGTAGGCTCACTACATTTGGGATTGGGGAGCAGCACGTATTATTGTTTATGGGAAGTACAATATTTAATATTCCAAATAATATATACTAAATACCTTTAGATTGTTTAGTGCGCTGTAAGTCTCCTAGTTCAATATATATATAT
>WWET01006910.1:32543-46310 GCA_011038615.1 Limnodynastes dumerilii | reverse complement strand
CCGTACTAGCGACGGCGGCCATAGCTCTGGATCAGGCCCTTCATCCCAGCAATCTCCCCATATTCCCCCCTTTTCCTCCCCCTAATAGCCGTTATGTGTGGGGAGACCGCTGGAATGACGGTGAATGCGGCCATGTAAAAAAAAATTGTTTTTTTTTTAAATTCTAAAAATAAAAAAAAACATTAAAAACTGTTCAAAAAAAGACAAAATTTACCTGTCCGGCAGACGTGTCCGACTTAGAAGACTCCGGCCCCGATATGAAGACCCTGCGCGTGCGCAGTGGGTTTTCATATCTGGGCTGAAATTTTCTAAGTGCGGCTGTGAAGTCTCTGCGCATGCGCGGGAATCATTCGATATGAGGGACCTCGGCGGAGGGGTGAGTATTAGTAAATTTTAAAGGGGAAGCTGCCAGGCTCGCCGCGAACACAGGGGAGCCTGGAGCAGCTTCCCTTCGGGGGATTTTTTTTTTTGGGTAAATATAGCCCATTATTTGCATTTGCTTCCTGCAAACAGATACTGACCAGCTTTGCTTTGCTCTGCAATTAAACATGGTTTTGCCCTAGTGTAACTTTCCACCTTTATTTCTCTTCTTTACAAACTCTGGATCCGGTCCCATAAACTTTGGAAAAGTGGAGATGTTGCCCATAGCAACCAATCAAGCTCTCACGTTCCTATTACATACTAGAGAATTTTAGCTACAATCTGGTTGCTATGGGCAACATCTCCACATTTACAAAACCCACAGCTTAGTAAATCTGGCCCTATGTGTTTATTTTGCTTGGAGGAAAAAATGACTTAATGCAAACTATATCTAGACATTTCAGGCTTTGCAGAATTATATGCAATGAGGATTATCCGGTGATAGATAATAATGTTATCTTGGTTCTTTCCTTCTATGGCATAGATAATATGATCAGGAGTAAGGAAGGAATGTAGAAAAGGAAAAGTAGAGACGCTGCTCATAGCAACCTATCAGATTCTAGCTGGCATTCCGTAGTATGTAATAGGAAAGTTAGAGTGGTTGCTATGGGCAACATATCCACTTTTCCTTCTTTCCACAGTTTAGTAAATCTAGCCCTAAGCATGTTTTCTTTAAAATTTCTAGAGGTCTCACTTGGCCAATCCCTTTAACCCCTTCACTTTCTTCCCCAAAACCTTTATCTAACTAGGTTCACCTAGACCTGGTTGGCAGTAAATTATATTGAACTCTATTTAATTAATTTGTTTGTTTAATTTAGAGATCCCCAACTCCGGTTTGCCAAATTTGGGGTCCCTAACTAACACCGAGGTGGGCGGTCCCAGACGAAGAGGACAAAAGGGAAGCTCCAGTGTAGGACTGTGTCAAGCACCTCCCCCTTACTCTTTAGAGCCAATCACTGCTCCCTCTGCCCCTAGGCACTCCCCTTATCTAACCTAAGTAACCAAGGGCTCCATTTACTACAGGGTTGCCGACTCTCCCGGAATGTCCGGGAGACTCCCGAAATTCGGGCAGTACTCCCGGTATCCTGGGAGAGCCAGCAAATCTCCCGCAAGTGACTTGAGGCTCGTGGTTTCAGTGAAACCACGGCCTCGAGTCCAGCCCCCCTGCCTAGCAACACTATTATACTAGTGTTGCTAGGCACAGGAAGGGACTTGATGACGCAATTTGCGGCATCAAGCCCCGTCCCGACCCCTATTTCAAGTGAAAACGGGTCAGTATGAACCAGGGGGCGGAGCCTAATAATGCGATTTGCATAACCCGCGTCATTAAGCCCCGTCCCACGCATGCGTCGCTAGCTTCTCTCCAGGATCTCAAAAGTCGGCAACCATGATTTACTATCAGAAGCACATTGCAGCGAGTCTGGCAATACTGCGGGTAGTATTTACAAATACCCCTCTAGTGAGGTCCCGTGATGGTCTAATTATTTTTGGGACTTGCAAAATTTTAAGTCCCAAAAGTTAAATACACTCCGGGACTTCACCTGCGGGACTTCATAGAAAGACACCGGACAGGTAAATTGAACTCTCATTACTTGTTTATCTTTTAATTTTAATGTTTCAATTTATTTATTTTTAATTATTAAGGAAACATTTAAAAAAATTCTTTTTAAACACAGAATCTGTGTATTCAGATGGCGTTATATATAGTATTGGCGCGGATTTAGTAAATATAGCGCTCAACCGACCTGCGTTCATTTGTTAACTTACTCCTCATTCAGATCAGATCCAGACTTACACTGGTGCTACTGGCGCATGGGCAGGGCAGAGGTTGCCCGGCGTAACCTATGAATCTGTGTGCCCTGGATCTACAGCGTGGTTACAGAGGAAGGGGCAGCCAGCTCAGTAACTATGCTGTAGTTATGGAAGGTAGGCGGGGGGGAGAGAGGGAAATTAGGTAAGGGAGGGCTGGGTTAGGAGGTTACGATCCAGTGGGCGGCGTAATTACCCACTGTTACGCCGGCGGACGCCTGATCCAAGGTCCCTGAGGGTAGCCTTCAGCCGGCGTAACAGTGTGTAATTACGCCGGCCACAGGGGGAGTGTTGGGGGAGGGCACCAGACCTACGCTGGCCGTACTAACGGACAGCGGCCCAGCGTAGCTCTGGATCAGGCCCCTATTCTGTAAAATGTAAATGCCAAACTCCTCTCCCTTGCACTTTAACCAGCCATTGGAAATGACTTGTAAAGAAAATATATGAGTTCGCACTGATATAGATATGAGTGATGGTAATGGCCCATGCAAATACAAAAAGCAGGCGTTTTGCGATTTTAACAAACAGAGAAAGAACACTTTAAATAAGTCTAGATCTGGTTCCTCATTGCTATGCTTCCCTACGTTGTCTATGCTGAGTCTTTTACACTGAACACTAAACTTAGTTTTTAACATTTTTTTTAAACCATACTGACACTCGACCATATTTTACCATCAATTTATTTGTTCCAAAAATGTTTAAATAGTTTTACTGTGGTACCCACTTCCACCTCAGATGGGAGGTTATTTCACGTATCTACTACCATTTCAATGAAGTCATTTTTCTACACATTTCCTCCAAATTTATCACCCTCCAGTTTAAGCACATGCCCTAATGTTCCAATATATATCTTCCTTAAATAATGCCCCCTCCCATATCCCTCTGTCCCATCTCTGCTCCAAGCTATACATGTTACTTCCTCTAGTCTTTCTCTGTATGGTGTGTGACACAGGCCATGCACCATTTTAGATGATCTTCTCTGCTCCAAGCTACACATGTTACTTCCTCTAGGCTTTTTCTGTATGGTGTGTGACACAGGCCAGGGTTCCTTCTTTTGTTTCTTCTTCTTTGTTTCTAATGTACAGTATTTATGTCCTTCTGGAGACATGGGGCCTGATTCAGAGATACGATTTCCACGGCACTTAGGTGCGTATATTTAAGATCTTAGAAAATTCGCATTACTGCGCATGCGTAGTAATAGTGCAACGCCGTCTATGTAGCGGTTAGGAGCGTAAATAAGAGCGTAACGTAAGTTTGAATCTAACGCAAGCACTTAAGATCTTAAGTGCTTCAAAACTTTAAGATCTTAAGGATTTGCATGGAAATGGGCAGGGGAAGGCAGGGAAATGAGGGAAAGTGGGCGTGGGATGACACTTTGGATCTTAAATATACGCTACTACGTCACTTAAGATCTCAACCTGTCTCTGTATGGTGTGTAACACAGGCCATGCGCCATTTTAGTTGCTCTTCTCTGCTCCAGGCTATACATGTTACTTCCTCTAGTCTGTCTCTGTATGGTGTGTGACACAGACCAGGGTCCCTTCTTTTGTTTTTTCTTCTTTGTTTCTAATGTACAGTATTTATGTCCTTCTGGAGACAAGGTCTTATCACACCATTCCCCAATCCTAGCAATAATTTTCCTTGTTTTCTAGATACCACACAATGCCTGATAGCTTTGCAAAAGGTTTTTCAGTTTATTCCATTATAGGGTTTTCAGTAAGTATTAGCTAACCTTTTTATTAATATACTGTGCATAAGCTATAAATAATTTTGGTTGTAGACATTTTGGGTGGATGTCTCCTTTTCCAAGTAGCAAAAATCCGTTATTAGTATTTATACAAGTTGTTGCATTACTTATAATACATCACACTTTTATATAAAATCAAAGTTATATTTTTCCTCATTCATTTTATAAAAATGTATATTTTATTTTTTTTATATTTCTTTCCCCCGAGGTCAGATGTCTACATATCATCCTTTTTAATTACACAAAGTGAAGATTCTTATTAACATTTTCTTGATAATCCTCTGTGGTACAGGATACAGCGATACCCTTTAAGAAAACAGTTTTACACCAATGCTTGCTCTTACCCCCCCCCCAGCTGGCTGTTATTTTGTGGGTTTGATCGGTGTCTCCAGGAAACATCATTCTGAGTTATTTTTATTTACCTGAACGTTTCAAAAACTTCAAGAATATATCCAAAGATATGTATAAAGCACCAGAATTAATTAGAATGTCTTATAAGCTGTCTGTGTATCAAACATTAGCAAACATGAGATTGCTACTATGGAAACATAGTTAATGCAGGATTTAGACACATTTTTTTTGTAATTAAAAATACAACATAACTAATATATTTTTTCATAAAAAAGTGCTGTACCTTAAGATGTCATCGCATACATTTGCCCCACTGTAGCACAAAAGTCCTCCCTATGCCCCACAGTTATGCCCTCAGTTCATTATTAGCAGAATATAGTGCCTCCTGTTATTTTTGATGCCCCATTTGTAGCGGCAGAATATTAAGATATTCACCTGAATAAGTGTCTGAAAATTGGGGTACTCCCGAGTACCCCACAAAAAAGCATACATACTGTACATACATGCTGCGTATACAGATACAAATGTATCTCAACTTAAGTTTAGCTCTGTATGTGGTCCGTTATTCTGTATTTATCAGAAATAATTGATATCAGAAATAATAGTTTTGCCCCCACTTTGGACCTGATTCAGAGATCCGGAACTAACGATAGTTCCGTGCGTATATTTAGGGTCGGATCGATTTTGCATCATCTGCGCATACGTAGTAATAGTGCAACACCATGTACATTGAAGGTAAAGTCGGCAATGCCTTAAGGTCGGACTTGTGAATCGGGCGGGGAATAATGCGCCCCTAAGTGTGGCGGAAATATACGGACCTAAGGATTTGCATAGAAATGGGCGGGGGGAGGCATTGAGATGAGGGAAAGTGGGCGCGCGAGTTAGGGCCCTAAATATACGCAACTAATACACATAGGGTTGGAAGTGAGTGCGGCCAGATAGGGCAAGTCTATGGAGGTGGAAGTTTAGGTCCGGCCGGAGGTTGCGAGGGGAGTGACTGTTTATTCTGGTGGGAGTAACCTGCTCCGACCTGCCACTTAGATGCGTATATTTGCGGCCCAATCGCCGACGGATCTCTGAATATGGCCCTTTGTGACCAAGGACTGGATTCACAGATACGATTTTGCCACTTTTCCCGTGTGTACTTTTAGGATCGGAGTAGCTGCGCAGGTGTAGTAACTTCTTTTTACGCAAGTTACGCAGGATTTAGGCTCGGAAGTCCATTAGTCAAGGATTTATGAATCGCACATGTACGGAGGGGAGTGGTTATCTTCCGTACATGTGAAGTTACGTGAAAGTGGGCGGAAGGGGCATTTAAATGGCCTTTTGAGGGTGTAGTTAGTAATGTACGCACGTAGATATCTAAGCAACTTAGGCACGTAAATACGCCCGTAGAGTTCAGGGTGCCCTATGGAGGCGTAAAACACCAAAAATTCGTCCGTGCGAGGAGATTATCATGGGTGTTGCCTTGCAATGTACGTGCGTATATTTGCGTACTTATTACACACGTGTCTGTGAATCCCGTCCCAGATCTGCATCACTCCCTCAGCCTCGCAACAGCATATTATGGATAGGCTCCTCTTCTATCAAGGGGGCAACTTTTCAATCACCAGCACTGGAACACGCCCCCTTTTTGAATGCGGTGCATGCACGGCCACTGCTTTTCCAGGACGGATCAGGCTCCAGAATTCCGTCCTGGTTGAAAATTTGACAACGGGGCGTGACGTCTCACAGAGCGGAGAAGCTTCCTCACTGTGGGTTGTACAGCAAGGGCTGGCTTCTATTTTCCACGGGGACGGTGTGGAAATCTTAAGGTAGGGGTTCAACTTGCGGATATCCTTACAAGCAAGGGGACAGTGGTCTACCCCTCAGACGTATGCATCTCTGGATGCGCTGGGGATCTGGCATTGGACCTCCGCTACCGATAAGGTTGGAACTCCAGAGGTCTGGATCTGGTCCAGTGATTGTGAGTCATGAACAGAACCTTCTCACATTGAGAGTAAAAGATATTTTTTAGGTTTCATTCATCCAAATGCTTTGTAGATCTCCATATGGAGCTACTCTGGAGGCTTCTGGAGGCCATATCTCCAGAAAGACATAAATACATTAGAGACTGCAAAGAAGAGCAACTAAAATGGTGCATGTCCTGTGTCACACACCATACAGAGACAGACTAGAGTAACTAATTAAGTATAGCTTGGAGCAGAGAAGGAAGATGGGGACATGATAGCAGCTTTCACATATATCAAGGGTTGTGACCGGCTAGAGGAGGGGACATTATATAAAGGAAGAGGTGTAATAGAACATGAGGACATGTGTATATACTGGAGGGTGACAGGTACAGGAGGGGACATTATATAAAGGAAGAGGTGTAATAGAACATGATGGGTGACAGGTACAGTATTTTTTTTAATTATTTTTATGCTATTTTTTAAATTAATTTGTTTTTACTTTACACTATTAGCGGGCATATTATTTTACATCACACTATTAGCGGGCATTTTATTTTACATACCACTATTAGCTGGCATTTTTTTTTACATTATTTGGGGGTATTAAATGTAATTTATTCTTTACAAGGGGCCATTAAATAATTAGTATTTTTTTTAGGCTAGGGGCTGGCCCTATATTTTATATAGGTGCTAGGAGGGGTATTGATTTGTTGTTATAATGGATGACAGGGCATGCTGACACTTGTGGTTCTCCAAGTGCTAGCATGCCCTGTCATCCTTGGGCATGCTGATGATTGTAGCACTACAAGCATCAGTATGCCTTATACTTAATTTTTATTTTTGTTTCCTTCCAACGCTAGAAACAGATTTGTTTACTGTTGCCCTAGCAACAGTAGACAAATCTGAGACAATAGGGAGGCAAGATGAAAGACCCGGATTGAAAACAACTCTGGCGCTTTCACACTGCCACCCTTCCTGGGTTGAACATGTGAAAAACCCTTCTTTTTTCCCGTGTTTCATACCCGAGTCAACATGTTTCCCGGAAGTAGCGGTTTCACATTACCACCAAAAACCCGTGTTTTTGCAAACTGACTTGTTCTTGCTCAAAAACCCGTGTTTTTGATGCCAGTGTGAAAGTGGTATTACTAAGCCAATTTTTTTTATATTACTCAAATATTTATTTTACATTTTTTGAAATAATCCCAGGTAGAAGAGTAGAACATGTTTGTGATTCCTCACCACCATTACTGATACCTGTGCTGTCTGTCCAATTTTTCATATTTATTCTTACATCCCAACATTGAAATTATTTAATTTTCAAATTCTTACCATTGGCAATTTAAAATATAAGTAATATCACATAAAAAAATTAATCAATCACATTAAGAAAATATGATAACGAATTGTATAATTACTCACCCTGAGAAATCCCCTTTAGAAGAAGTTGTCACATAATTAATTTATATAAGTCCACCTGTGTGCAATTAAATAGATTTTGATCATTTCAGGATGAATACACTTGTCTGTGAAAGGACCCATATTTAACTGTATATTCAGACATGTCCTTCAACATAGGGTTCAAAGAATTTTCAAAGCAATTCTCAGAAAGGTTGTCTAATAATGTCAATTAGGGTAAGATTATGAGAAGATTTCAATTGCTTTTATTATTTCCAGGACAAAGAAATGCAGAGACTGTAGCACAACTCTCATCTCTTTTGTCTATATCCAACCATTCTTTAAATCTAAACATCTGTCTAAAAAAGGGCACACAATAGTAAGATCAAGTGTGCAGCATCCCTGACCCGGGAAGATGTAGATAGAAGGATAGATAGATGGATGGATAGATGGATGGATAGATGGATAGATAGATGGATAGATAGATAGATAGATAGATAGATAGATAGATAGATAGATAGATAGATAGATAGATAGATAGATAGATAGATAGATAGATAGATAGATACACACTGCAGTGATAGGGAATGAGTTGACCCCAGCTCACTGAGTAGATGCCTACTCACTGCCTTTAAACACTGCCACATGAGGTGTGTTAAGAGGGGTAGGTGAGGGGAGTTAAAGTTGACCTACTTTTAACTGTGCAAAGGTGGATAAATGATTATGAACTGGGCAGAGAGAGGGTTAATTTAGTGTGACCTGAGAAGAAAGGGGGTAACTTAGTGTAAAGTAGTTGGGGGGAGTTCATTTAGTTCATTCAGCTCTTTGTCATGACTAATATTTGATTTAAATATCCTAATATAGATTAGTGCGGTACAAACCAGCTTTTTTAATTTAGTTTTAACTGGGAAAAGGGGGTTAATTTAGTGTAAACTGGAAATAAGGGGTTAATTTTGTGTGAACCTAGGAGATGTTGAATAATTTAGTGTGTACTGGAGAGAGTGAGTTAATTCGGTATGAATTTAGGGGTTTAAATTTGAGTACTTTGTTAAGGGGAGTTAATTTTGAGTGAACTTGAGGGACCTGATTCAGAGGTCCGCATGGTCGCAAGTCGCAACCGCTAAAACCGTTCTATTCAGAGAAACACGCACCTCTGAATTGGCCGTATTAAAAAGAAAAAAAAAGCAGTCGGAGCTATAGTTGCTCCGGCCGCACGGCTTGGTGTAAAATTGGTTTGCTGATCTGCGTTGTTCTGGATCTGGCCCATTGTTTGCGTTGTTTTGGATCTGGCCCATTGTTTGTAAAATCTGTAAAATTAATATAATGCAAACAGGTTGTAAGAAAAATTAAGAAACGTTATAACATAAATGTATTATATATATGTAATACTAACATAGGGCCATGTTCACAACTAAGAACGTACAAAATCTCTGTGTGTATTTTTTTAAGGATATTCTGCTTATGCCCAGAACTGAAAAATACGCACAAAAACCCTGGCTGACTGATTTTCAAACACAAACAACAGACTTAGGACTGATGCACACTCGGGCACGGAATGAGTCCGGCATGCATGGCTAGAGGGGCAAGACTCTTAGGGCCTGATTCAGAGATACGATTTCCATGGCACTTAGGAGCGTATATTTAAGATCTTAGAAAATTCGCAAAACTGCGCATGCGTAGTAATAGTGCAACGCCGTCCACGTAGCGGTTAGGAGCGTAAATTCGCTAAGAGCGTTAGTTTGAATCGCACGCAAGCACTTAAGATCTTAAGTGCTGCGAAGGTTTAAGATCTGAAGGATTTGCATGGAAATGGGTGGGGGGAGGCAGGGAAATGAGGGAAAGTGGGCGCGGGCTGACACTTAGGATCTTAAATGAACGCTTCCACGTCACTTAAGATCTCAACTGCCAGCGCAGAGTTAGGGCAAGTCAATGGTGGTCTAAGTTTAAGATCCTCCGCTGTTTGCAAGGGGAGTGACTCTTTATGCAGTGGGCTGTAACCTGCTAGGATCTTAACATTAGATGCGTATATTTGCGATCTTTTCGCAATCGCATCTCTGAATCAGCCCCTTAATGAGCAGCATGCGGGTTACTAAAGTTAGGACTGATTCACTAGTAACAGTGCCCTGCAGAAACTAGCATAGGTATGGAAAAATATAAGGCAGCCATCTACCATTCTTAAGTTGACTTACGTAGGGTTCTCTGCTAGCCTATGCGTCTTTCCTCCATGTTTTTAATGTGTTAAGAAGTTTTCTATTATAGAAAACATTTTTGTTTACAATATATTATTATTCATTTATTACAAACCACTTTTAAATGTAATAGTAACATAAATAGTTCAATTAAATTATAATTTTTGGGGGAAATAAATAAAATAAACAAAAAAAAAAGTCTATTCAAACTTATTTGCAAACGTAATGTAAGTGGATAATTGGTCCACGGCACATTATGGGTTAAACTTACAATGTGACAAGTTAAAATTTGTAAAATAGAAAAACAATTGAAACACTTGTTTAATAGTAACATAATTGTTTATACATTAATACAAAAATGTTTTGGGTTGTACACTTAGTTGCGGATAAGTGGAGGCTGATTAACTTAGCGACCTCCGTGTGATTCCCACTTAAAGAAAAACATCAGCACTTAAATCTACGCACTTAGAGAACTGTCCGTACTAAGCAGTCCTGGTTTGTTTACATGCCGTCAGCGGCATGTACGGCGCCTGGCAGAGAGGAGAGAGAGGACGCAGCGTCGCTGGAACCGAAGGTAAGCTCCGGTCCCCAGCGCTGCTGAACGTAACAACTAAGCAGTCCTGGGGCTAGATTTACTAAAGTGCGAGTTTGGAAAAGTGGAGATGTTGCCCATACCAACCAATCAGATTCTAGCTGTTGCTAAGGCAACATCTCTACTTTTCCAAACCCACAGCTTTGTAAATCTGGCACATGGGGGGTGTAGTTAACTGGATTCTTTACTATCTCTGAATCACTCTTACTGATCTCGTCCATGCAAATATTTAGGTATGTTCGCAAATTCACTCTTAAGTGTGAATCAGGTCCATAATACTCAACTGTCTATAATTTGACCTGTTGACATTTTGTCTGGCGACATAACAACCGGCAACGACTAGGAGGATTGCTGTATTTTATAGTGTTCACTGATATTGTATAGCAATCACTTGTGTGCTGTGTTTAGTAAACACTGGTGGACTATCTGTTTTGTGTATAGCGGCCACTTTTGCTCTGTTTGTCTCAGTCACTGGTGTGCTTTGTGTGTGTCTCAGTCACTGGTGTGCTCTGTGTGTCTCAGTCACTAGTGTGCTCTGTGTGTCTCAGTCACTGGATTGCTCTGTGTGTCTCAGTCACTAGTTTGCTCTGTGTGTCTCAGTCACTGGTGTTCTCTGTGTGTCTCAGTCACTGATGTGCTCTGTGTGTGTCAGTCACTGGTGTGCTCTGTGTGTCTCGCTCACTGGTGTTCTCTGTGTGTCTCAGTCACTGATGTGCTCT
Organism: Limnodynastes dumerilii; assembly: GCA_011038615.1. Taxonomy (NCBI): domain Eukaryota; kingdom Metazoa; phylum Chordata; class Amphibia; order Anura; family Limnodynastidae; genus Limnodynastes; species Limnodynastes dumerilii. Next base: position 35,136 of record WWET01006910.1, on the reverse strand, counting down.
GTGTGTCTCAGTCACTGATGTTCTCTGTGTGTCTCAGTCACTGGTGTGCTCTGTGTGTGTCAGTCGCCGATGTGCTCTGTGTGTCTCAGTCACTGGTGTGCTCTGTGTGTCTCAGTCACTGGTGTTCTCTGTGTGTCTCACTCACTGGTGTTCTCTGTGTGTCTCACTCACTGGTGTGCTCTGTGTGTCTCAGTCACTGGTGTGCTCTGTGTGTCTCAGTCACTGATGTGCTCTTTGTCTTGCGGTTAGCGGTGGGCTCTGTGTATTGCATATTGACTAGTCAATTGTTGCTCTCTGGCTTGCATATTACCATCACTGGTGAGCTCTCTCTATTGACACTGGTATTATATGTTAAATTGTTAAACAGGAGAATGCACATTTAGAGTATGTAATGGGGTGGTAAACATCCTAATACTGACCCTGTGCATCTTTAAACCCCAGAAAACACTGGCTTCTTCTCTCTCCATGTTATTATGAAACCCATTTTGTGTCTCTCTAGTGATTCACGTCTTGTCAGTTTTACCATTTCAACAGCCCTTTGTTTTCTATGACATGTCATCTCTTTACAAGAGTCTGGTAGAAGGTAATTAACAATTAGTAACATTGACATAAGAGATTTCCTCAGGGAAAGCCCAAACTTTAGATTTAATTCCACAGCCACAGAAAATCAAGATGACGGTGTTTGGATTTAGTGGCTGTAACATATTCAAATTAAAATAAAGAAAATCCCAGCCATATCAAAAGTCACAAAGATAGATAAATATATATAACCTTTTACTTTAATTCCTTGCTGGTTTGTAACAATTTTTGTTGCAAATTGCGTGCTGTGTAATCATGTCATCATGAAAATAACGTGGAATTTATTGTTATTTTTCTATGTTTTATTTCTAGTTCTATTATGTTATTTCCCCCAAACCTGCAAGCAAAGGTACTAGCATCTGTGCCTTATCAGAAATATTATCAGAAAAATGTTTCCTCAGCTGTGAAATATAGAAATAAAATATATTCGAAGCCTGCATTCAGGGGGACTGGGACACTGAGATTACTGTATTTCTAATTCTCTTTAGAAAAAGGGAAAGGAACCAAGGACTATACTAGCGATACTAGCTTCTGCTTCTTAGGTGCGAATATTTAGTAAATTACCTACTACGTACTCTACATACCTGGCCATATCTCCAGAAAGACATAAATACATTAGAGACTGTGCAAAGAAGAGCAACTAAGATGGTGCATGTCCTGTGTCACACACCACGCAGAGACAGACTAGAGGAAGTCACATGTATAGCTTGGAGCAGAGAAGAGCAACTAAAATGGTGCATGGCTTGTGTCACACACCATACAGACACAGACTAGAGGAAGTAACATGTATAGCTTGGAGCAGAGAAGGGAGAGGGGGGATATGATAGCAGCTTTCAAATATTTCAAGGGTTGTGACCGGCTAGAGGAGGGGGATTTTTCAAAGAAAGAGATGTAATAGAACACGAGGACATGAATATAAACTGGAGTGTGGTAGACTCAGAGGAAATGTGTGGAAAAATTACTTCTCTGAAAGGGTGATGAAGTGGAATAGCCTCCCATCTGAGGGGGTAGTGGGTAACACAGTACAACTATTTGAATTGATGGTAAAATATGGTCAAAGTCAGTATGGTTTAAAAAAAATGTAAAAAACTAAATTTAGTGTTCAGTGTAAAAGACCCAGCATGAACTAATCAGGGGAACATAGTAATGAGGAACCACACTTCTCTGAAAGGGTGATAGATAAGTGGAATATTCTCCCATCTGAGGGGGTAGAAGTAACACAGTAGAGCAGTGTAAACATGCTTGGGGTAAATATAAGGAGATCCTAATCCTTAAACTAATTTAAGGGTAAATATGGTCTGGGGTCAGTATAGTTTTAAATAAACAGCCGGGCAGACTGGATGGGCCTTGTGGCTCTTATCTGCCGTCACTTTCTATGTTTCTATGTAATGTTTTTAGAAGAAATATGGTCATTTCCCCATTGAAAATGACCTGCGTCTATGACTTACACCATCCCCTGACATGGTGTAAGATTCTCAGGGACGCTTATATAAATAAGTTACATGCCCCTTTGCTGACATTAATATCCACCCATTTTCTCATGGAAATATAGTGTATCTCCCTGCAGCTCTGGATGAGGTCTCTGCTATGCAAGAACTCTGGATCAGGCCCAAAGTTTTTTCCATTTTTGAAATGATTTATTCTTTTTTTGTGGTGGCCTTGAAGTTTTTCAACAAACATTAATGCCGCACAGTATAAATTGGTGCGAATATCCTGTGCAAGTAAATAAAAGTTTAATTCAGCATTAAACTTTACAATTGTATGTATTGTCAGGGTATATATATATATATATATATATATAGTGCTTTTTTTGTAAGAAAAAAGGTGCTGGAACTCACATCAACTCAAGCGCGACCACATGACCAATCACAGACAGCAGTGCCATCACACGCAGCGCGGACAAAAGCATCGGACTCAACACACAAGCAGCCCGCATGCACCGTTTTAATGATTTTGCCACCAAAACTTTTAAAACTTGGAAAATCCATCGAAAAAAAGATGCCGGTGCGTTCTA
>WWET01006910.1:0-14381 GCA_011038615.1 Limnodynastes dumerilii | reverse complement strand
GGGAGTCTTAGGGTCAGGCTGCGGGGAAGGGAGTCTTAGGGTTAGGCTGTGGGGAAGGGAGGGTTAGGGTAATGGAAGGGGAGGGTTAGGGTCATGGAAGAGGAGGGTTAGGGTCATGGAAGAGGAGGGTTAGGGTAAGGATTAGGCAAAGAGTTGGTGTAAATTTTACACTTACCTTTCGGAGCTTCTCTTCGAGGCAAAAACAATTGATTTCCCAGTCAGTTCAGAACCGGCTGGGAGAGAATGCCCTGTTCTCAGCAGAGACCCACACCCGTCCTCCTGGACTTCTGGGAAATCATACCACCCCCCTGCATCCTGTCCACTTCCTCATAAAGGACCCGATCCAGAGGCAAATGTAAATCAGTTCGCAGCATACGCCCCGCACATGTGTCTGTGAAACGGGGTGCGCTGCCTGCTGTCCAGTGTTGCTCACAACTGAGCCTTTGGATTGCAAACAATTACAGCCTGTAGCATACAGACATAGAGCCGCCAAGTGCAATTCATCTACATGCCCAAATACATTGCACATGACCAGGCTGACTGTACACTGAGGCTCTGATTATTGTGAGCGCCTCTATCTAAATGTAAATGTCACCAAATTTTAGAAAACTTGATTTTAGAATTTGTAATAAAAGCATGAAACCATTTATTTTCCATACTGTGTGTAGCAATGATGTGACACAGCACAATACAGCGGCAGCCATTTCTGACCCTTTGTAATACATTCGAAGTGTCACATCCCAACACAAGGGTGAGAAATTGGACGCAGAAAGAAAGACCATTGGACGTGCACATGACCTGGGGCGGGTGCCAATGTTTTGATGTAATCAGTCCTTTGTTACGTCTGTGATGAGCTCTGGGTCGGGTTGTCTGCGCGTGTGTGGTAGAAAAGTGTGGGTCCCCCTTGCGAATAGCCCTATTTTGATAGGGTCGTTTGCTCCCAGCGAACTAGGATATCGATAGCTTGTGCCTCGAAGAGGCCTAGCAATCAATCCCTGGAGCACCGAACACGGTGTGCCGAAAAGTAAGCAACCCCACTCCTTAACCTTAACCCTAGGTCTCCCCCCACGCAGCCTAACCCTAAGTCCCCCCCGCAGGCTAACCCTAAGTCCCCCCACAGACTTAAAGGCTAGGCAACACACATGACACTCCCCTCGAACTTTTGGATATTAGCAGGCTTCTGCCACCAGAGGGCAACCTTAACTCTCCGTGCGTATATTTGTGCTTAAGTTGCTTAGGTACAGGCGTACATTCTTAACCGTGCCCATATTAGGCCATTTAAATGCCTCTCCCCACCCATTTTTTTTACTTCCTTCTTACGGAGGTCTGACACGCCCCTCCGTACGTAGCTCTCTAAGCACGGAATTGAAGTCCATGCCTAATGGATTTCCGTGCCTAAATCCTATGTAGCTTGTGAACAAAAAAGTTACTACACATGCGCAGTTTATCCGATCCTAAAAATACGCACGGTAAAAAGCAGCACTTTCTTAAGGGTGAATACGGTCCAAGGTCTGGATCCTGAGGAGACCCTGCAAATATCACTTATTTAAAAACACTGGGGTAGATTCAGAACTACGTTTGCCGTATGTTTACTCGCGTAGCGTATTTTCGTGTGCGTACCTTCTATACACTCCCCTAGAAACACCCCTTGAACGTACGTATTTTGTTAAGATACGCTTTCCAAACCCTACCTTATCTTTTGGCAACGTAACCGCAGTGATACGCACACGTACGTATGGGCAACACGTATTTACGCAGCTAAGCACGCCCATACTGTACACTTTAAATACAAACCCCGCCTACATAGCGTATTTCAGACGTATTTTGGGCTCACGTAAAATTGGCACGCCCACACGTAAGTATTTGCGTGACACATACATGAATGGCCCATACGTTCTACGCTACGTTACGTTACTGAGCGTATTTTCTATACGTTACTGAGTGTATTTTCTATGGTGTGCATGCGCAGTGCGTGCAAAACAGCAATTTTACGTCTCCGCCACGCGTAAATTCACTCACAAGCGTTGTTCTGGATCTGCCCCATTAACATCTACAGAGAGTACAATAGTAAGAGGTGTTGACTTTGCTTTACAGACAGGTATTTGCAGTTAACATTATGCCAGTTAAATAACAGTAAAAAATATTTGATATCAGCCACATGGTCATCTCTCTGTCACCTAAACCTGTCTGACCCAGCCACAACACATGGATTCTGCCTCCACGTCTCCAGTGATCATCAATCTATATCACTGTCTGCGTAGAGACAGACACTGCTTCTTATGAGCAATGTCTGCCTGTATCAAGAGCTAATTCCAGGGGCGACATCTTCCTGGGATATACAAAGCAGTGGTTTCTCCAATACATTTATAGGGTAATACAGACAGGTGCATGAAAGTCAGAGGGGTAATCTTCACAGAAACAAAGGAAAGATAATGCCCCAGCAACACTGCCATTGCCCAGTAACTAGCTATCATCCTATCTGAGACATAAAATGCAGAAACGTTTGTTGACAATAACTGGCAAGTCAGCTGATGTCACATTCCAGTCTGCTGTCCAGGATTCCGCATAGGGTCCTGTGCGCGGAGGCGGGATTGTGGATCACAAATCCCGTGCGCTGGCCTCCGCAGCTGAGACAAGTATTAAGGTCCGGATTCACAGTTACGTAGTTTTTGTCTTATATACGTTGTTTTAAGAATTGAGGGCCGTATTCAGACTTCCGTGCTGCGATCGGAGCGCAAATATAAGTCCGTCCGCTAGGCAGTTCCACGCGTATAGTCTACGTTGACTGTGTATAAAAAGTTACTACGCATGCGCAGTTTAAACGTACTTAAAAATACGCACGGAAGTCGCAGAAAATGCGGATCTCTGAATACGGCCATGAACTGCGTATTTACGCTATCTACGTACCATTTCTGTACGTAGATAGTAGTAGCTCAATTCTTAAAACAACATACGTAAGACGCAAACTACGTAACTGCGAATCCGGACCTAGTCCAAAGTGATCATCATTAACTAATTTAGGTTGTACTTTAAATTCAAATAAAACATTTATTTCAATTAAAATACCATAGCAGCAACATATTACACAAGTGTTACAAGCTAAAACAAGCAGACCTGATACCAAAACTTTATGACATCCAATAAATGATCAGAAAATTAAAATAACATTTTAGACAGTAATTAGTTTTCTGCAATCAGGCAAATTTCAGTAAGTCCAATTTTGTAGCCGAACGTAAATGTTCCTTGGTCAAAACCTGTTACTGGCCTGAGCACAAGGCCCCCAGTTCTCTTCATTCAGGGTCTTATGAGGAGCTGTGTAGATTTTAGAGGGCTTTTGTGGTTAAAAGTAAGTGTATGGATGTGATGATCAGTTGTATGCATAGTTACCAACTCACCCGGTATATCAGGGAGACTACCTGAAGAGTGGGTGAACTCTCCAACCCCCTGAAGAGCGGGTAAACTCCCCAACTCCCTGAAGAGGGGGTGATTTCCCTGAATCCCTGAAGGGTGGGTGATATCCCTGACTCCAGGCATCCCTCTGTTCCCGCTATACAGATTGGCAGCGCTCATACAGGAAGTTCCTGTATGAGCTGCTGCAGTAGTTACAGAGCATTGCTCACAGCTGCAGCAGCTCCTACAGGAGCTTCCTATATGAGCACTTCTTGTGTGCAGAAAGAGCGCCGCGGAGGATGAAGGAAAGAGGGAAGTAAAAAGGGATGAGGCTGGAGACACATTATGTGATTAAGGGGAATACTGGGGGGGCTTGAGGCACATGATGGGGAATACTGAGGGGGGCTGGAGGCACATAATGGGCAATACTGAAGGGGGCTGGAGGCACATTATGGGCAATACTGAGGGGGACTGGAGGCACATTATGGGGAATACTGAGGGGGACTGGAGGCATATGATGAGGGTGGGGGGAGCTGGAGGCACATGATCGGGAATACTGGGGGGAGCTGGAGGCACATGATGGGGAATACTTGGGGGAGCTGGAGGCACATTATGGGGAATACTGAGGGGGGGCTGGAGGCACATAATAGGGAATATTGAGGGAGGCTAAAGAAACATGATGGAATACTGGGGGGCTGGAGATATATGATGGGGAATGCTGAGTGGAGGCTGGAGGCACATGGTGGGGAATACTGGGGGGCCTCAGAGACATGATGGGAATACTGGGGGGGGGCTTCAGAGACATGATGGGGATATTGAGGGGCTGCAGTAACATGATGGGGAAATTGAGGGTCTGCAGAGACATGATGGGGAAATTGGGAGAGGAGACTGAAGACACATAAGGGGGAGAGATTGGATGGATATATACACTGTACACACAAAAACTGGATAACTAAGTGCTTACAAAGCTGTGCTTCTATTGTATTATGGTTACAAATGGTTTCTTTTTTTGTGACACAAGGAGGCATTGAGGTTACAAGAATGTTGAATTTATTGTACAGTGGTTGGAAGGATGCAGTCTGTATTGTATGGTGGCCTGTATGGTATAGCGGTCACTAGGATAATGGGGTAGATCCAGAACGCCGCTTGCAATCCGTTTACTAGCGTAGCGTATTTACGTGTGCGCACCTTCTATACACTCCCCTAGGCACACCCCTTGAATGTACGTACTTTCCGCCTTTCAAACCCTACCTTAACTTTTGGCTGCTTAACCGCTCTCGTCCACACACGTACGGATGGGCAACGCGGACTTACGCAGCTAAGCACGCCCATACTGTACACTTTAAATGAAAACTCCTGCCTACATTGCGTAATTTAGACGTACTTTTGGCTTACGTAAAATTGCCCATTCATACGAATTTACTTTACGTTATGTAGCATATCATCTGTCGTGCGCATGCGCAGTACATACAAAATCGCAATTTTATTTGTCCGCCAGAAGTAAATTCACACAGAAGCGTTGTTCTGGATCTGCCCCAATGTCAGTAAGGTATGTGTCCTTAAGCTATATAGTCTGTATTGTGTTGCAGTTTTTAGGATGAAATGGGAATTGCATAGTGGAGACTAGGATGCTGCCTGTATTGTATAGTGGAGACTAGGATGCTGCGTGTATTGTATAGTGGAGACAAGGATGCTGCCTGTATTGTATAGTGGAGACTAGGATGCTGCCTGTATTGGTAGCGGCTATGATTTGCTTTCTTTTATTGTGGTTTTATGATGTTTACATGGTACTCTAGTAACTATATTGATAAATTGTTAAACAGGTGGGCTCAAATTTAAAGTTAGCAGGGGGGCGCCAAACACCCTAGCATTGCCCCTGCCTGACTACCTGAAGAGCGGGTGATCTCCCTGACTGCCTGAAGAGTGGGAAATCTCCCTGACTCCCTGAAGAGCGGGTAATCTCCCTGACTCCCCTGAAGACTGACTCCCCTGAAGAGAGGGTGATCTCCCTGACTCCTTGAAGAGTGGGTGATCTCCCTGACTCCCTGAAAAGCGGGTGATCTCCCTGTCTCCCTGAAGTGTTTGGCAATCTCCCTGATGCTGATAAAGGTCCAGAAGTCATTGCGGTATGATGATAGAATTTAGAAATAGTGTCCTATGTTCCTGTAGTGAAAATCCAAACGCCTAAAATGACACAGCAATGTTCTTTTCAATTGAACATCGCTCGTAAATTAAGTAAACGCGTTCTTACATCTCTGAGGTCGTAGGCATCTCGCGCCTACGTTGCGTACAACTCCTCATTGTGAGCTTTTTCTAGTAACTTAGAATACGTGCAGTGAAACAAAACCTGATGAAACGATCACTGTTTGATTGTTACCCGGCTGAGGTTTTGTGGATGACATTAAATAATATTGGCCGACAAATGCTGGCTCAGGCAGAGGTGTACCATTAAATAAATATGACATCGGTGCTTTCACTGCAGAGTTAATAAAGTTTTATAGATTCTCATTACGCTAATACTGCTGACATCAGTCAATAAACCTCGGTGATTCGCTCACGCTTGCTTTGTATGAAGTGTGACACTCTAATGACAGCTGTACTTGTGTGGAGCTGCGGAATAACTGGCTAATCAACCAATGCAGATGTTTACATTTTTAAAAAAACCCATTAAGTCCAATGTATTTTTAAGTTCATTGGGCCTGATCCAGACCTACGCTTGGGTGTGTTTTTAACGATGGTCGTAAGCGTAAAAACGGTTATTTGTACTTACTGCGCATGCTCAGAAATTCAGGGTGTATTGACCTTGAGCGTAACACCTTCTTAAATACGGTCAAGAGGGCGTGTCTGCCATACGAAGCCCGTTATTACGCTACGAGGGCGGGGTGAGGCATTTAAATCGTACAGTATGGGCGTGCTAAGTGTCGTAACTACGCTAGGAGCTTACGGACGCCCGCGGTTACGCTCAGAAAAGTTAGGGTAAGACGGCAAAACTAAGTACGAACAAGGGGAGTGCATCGGAGGTACACCGGCGTAAATACGCTACGCACACGAGTGTTTCATGAGCATAGGTCTAGATCAGGCCCGTTGTCATGTATTAAAGCGTCAGAGGAGAAATATGATGGATCCGTCTTTTGCAATCTCTCTCCTTTAATTCTTATTTGCTTATTTTCGCTGCGGCATTCTGAGGGGCGTGGTGAGGGAGTAAAGGGGCGGAGGCACGTAGCCAATGTACAGTAAGGGGCGGAGCCCAAGCAAGTGCACCCACCCCACCCCCCGATCCAGAGCTGATCATAGACATAACAAAGGTCTGTTTATATCAATGCATTTACACCAGCCCCAGGTCGTGTCCAGGGGGTGACCTACGGCGACCTATTTCAGACATGTGACACTTCAAACACCATACGAAAGGTCAGAAATCACCTCTGATGTATTGTTTATGTATTAAACCATTTATACATAGAGGGCCAGATCCAGACTTAAGTTCATTTTAAGTATGCAGGCGTTCCTGAGTTACGCATTACTAAGTTTAATGCCCTCCCCCGGGCACTCCCCTCACATACACGTAACTTAGCAGATTTACAAGTTCAAAACCCTACCGTAACTTTTCCCTGCATATCTCTGGTCGTACGTATCGCCTTATCGTACATAAGTGCCTAGCCCCGCCCCTACCGTACAATATAAATGCCTCCCTTCTCCCACAATGCGTATTTTCTGCTTGCGTAGGAATGACGCGCCCTTTTGTGTCGAGTTACGAACAAGTTACGTACGATGCGTAACATCTACGTGTGCATGCGCAGCGCGTTCCCGCAGCCAGATTTACTCGTGCAGCATGCACAAATTAGCTGTCGTTATTAAGTCTGGATCTGGGCCAGAGTAAAAAAATATATATATTAAAAAGAAAAAAGATAAAATGTTTTGTCATAGTTTTAGTACGTTTTTTTGTACTTTACACTGCTCTGGCATAAATGATCAGGGCCTGTATCTGCTTTGAGCTTTGCTGCTGTGTCTGTACGATGTGTGCCGTAACTGGTTGCAATCCAATTAACTGCCATGGGCCAGATCCAGAGCTAAGCTTTTACTGCGCTGCGGTCTTACGCTAGCGCCCCCTCGCTGCACTCCCCTCGGCACACCCCCTCTCATGTACGTATTTTAGGCGCCTTACGCTTTCCATTCCCTACCTTATCTTTACGCTGTGTAACCACTAGCGGACAGACTTCCCTCACATAGCTACGCTGCAAAGCACACCCATACTGTGCGATTTAAATGCCTCGCCCCGCCTTCAAGGCGTAAATACGGGTGGCATATGGCTGGCACGTCCCTTCGTATGTTGATACGCTACTGATACGTGTCTGCCCCGTACGCTATGCCTTATGTGGCGTAACATCTGCCGTGCGCATGCACCGTAAGTACTAATGTGTGGATTTGCTAGCGGCTAGCGTACAGTCACTCGCGGACGTTGTTCTGGATCTACGCCCATGACTTTAACTAATGCATCTATGGCATGATGCAAGTCAGTGCTGCGAATGCAGACCCTCCAACAAGATCCATTCCATTAGGTACAATGTAATCCGCTCCTGAGCTTCCAACTCTCACTCACCTGGTTTAAATGATTTAACTGATATTTCAAAAATGATTTGCCTCTTCAACAAAGGTGGTTACCATAGTAACTGACAGTTGGAAACTGAGGCATAGAGTTTTTTGTACCTAATGGAATGGATCATGTTGGAGGGTATGCGAATGGGGTCTTTTAGAAGCAAAGCAAATATTCGGCTGTCTCTATTTGGAAAGGCAGCCATTTTCAAATGAGTAAGTATGCTGATCGTCATACAGACCTCCGCTCTGAATCCGGCCCGGGATTATTGTAACAAACATTAAAATATTCCATCAGACTGGAGTCACAGTGTAAATAGAAAACACCCGATGAGTGAACGTTAATGGCCGTGTTCACTTTCCAAATGAAGAAACATCGGAGCAGCAAATCACATCTGCCCCACCTGCACAACAAAGGCTGATAATTCTACAAGGTATAAAATGTAGCTTTTTTAATAGGCCCCAAGAGGCATTTTTCCGTAATACAGGAACCTGTGCGACACTTCACACCGCTGGTTATGTATTTGTTTTTTTGCTGTGTGTCTGACGTCTACTAGACTGTGAGAAATGGGTGAGGGTGCAGCGTGTACTGAAGCCCGTCTCCTATGGCTTTTGTGATGTGTTCCCCGTCTCTACACTACAATGTATTGATCTGGTTGTACAGAGCACTTTGATTTATTGTTGGCCATACCAATAGATCTTCATCTTCGCTTCTCATGGCTTATTGATTTACAAAGAGTTGTTCATGGAGCAGAGAAATTGCTGTATCGCTGGACACAGGAGTATTGGCCCATCCTGCAGGTGGATACAATTATTCTGCTTTTCGGAAATGACTTGTGAGCCACCTCGCACACTCTGTAGTGACTGGGACCGGATTCAAGCTTAAGAAAGCTGTAAGAAGGTGCGGATAAGCCTGTATATATAAGCCTGTATCCGCACCTATCTTACAGCATCCTCCCCCATCACCTCCCCCTTTTTTCTAGGGCGCTTAAAAGTGCATATGGATTCCCTAACTTACCTTTCATATTCATCTTATTAAGAAGGAGAATACAAATGTTCTATCCTCTCCCCCGCCCTCCACAGCTCTTTAGCCGGTTACACTCTCCGGTACGAGAGTCTAATTGCCGAAAATGGGACTTCCAAAAGTTTCTTTTCGAAAGTGCCATTTTCTAATACTTACCGCTTTCTACTTTTTTTAGGGAATGGGTGAGTGTTCCCATTCACTTTCGCAATCACCGTTATCCTTCCGCCGGCTGCGATATCCCTCCGCCGCACCTCCGTCAGACGGCAGGGGAGGGAAGGTTAGGGTCAGGCTGCCAGGAAAAGAGGGTTAGGGTAGTGAGAGGGGAGGGCTAGGGATTATTATGGAAGGGACTATTTTTACTTACCATTCAGCTGAACGGAGCTTTCGGAGCTCCGAGGATCAATTGCTATGCCTCATCGTTGCGAACTGGCTGGGAGAAGTCTGGCTGGCTGAGTCTGAGAAAATCAGACTTTCTAAGCGGGGACCCACAACCCTCTTTTACATTCATCCCCCTCCCAATCTTCTTATTTCCTCCCGGTGGCTGCCGTGGCATGCCTCTTTTTAATGCCTAAAGTATGTGCGGTCTTTAAATCTACGTACCTATATGATACATAGATTGCGTAAAAGAGCTACTACGCATGCATTGTAGTACATACTATACATAGTAGCTCATTTCTTATCTCTACGCACTTAAGAAGGACAAGCTTCTTAAGTGTGTATACGGCTCCTGGATTCTAGCTTCCAGTGAGCACCCGAATGGATTGTTTGGATGCATTCCCACCCGCCACACTTTAGAGGAATGACACTGTCATGCAACAATCCGCATCCGGCGCTTCAAGTGACACTTTAAAAAACGATTTCCATTTTAGCACCATCAACTCTGGTGCAGCAATCCGGGGGTAGAAACGTTGTCATAGGCTGGCAGGCCAGGCCAGGCAATCCTCATTTAAGAGAGAGCCACAGAAGGCTTATCATTAGTCATTAAACCATAAATGGAATTAAGGCCCGTATTCAGAGTAACGGACGTATAAAATCTTTCAGACCGCATTTACGCAATCTACGTAAGATAAAGATACGTAGATTACGTTAAAAAATGACTACGCATGCGCAGTAGTAAAAATCGCTAAACACCTGACGTATATGTTATACGTCTGGTACTCTGAATACGGGCCTAAGTCTTCCTTTATGCATGGAAAAAAGTTGATCCATTTCATTGCACTCTCAAAGCCGATTTTATCAGAGGGTGTGAAGCATTGCCCCAGTGTCAACAGTCAGCTGACTGCTCACACGAGATGCACAGGGACTTGCTTGTGATTGGTTCTCTCACCTGTTATTAGATATCAAGCATTGCTGATCCCTGGCAGACATAACAATACTTGTTTAGTGGTGCCTTGACTGCCTGCCCTTCAGTCTTGTCTTCTTGTTTGCCTATTCCCTGGCCTATTCTTTATACTTTACCCCAGCTCTATATCAGGACCTGATCCAGACCTACGCCGATGCGCTGTGCTTACTAAAGCACAGCGTATCGGCGTTCATTTTGACCGACACTCCCCCTGTGCGGGCGTATGGCCTTTTCCTTACGCCGTCTGAAGGCTACCCTAACTTCAGCCGGAGTAAGAAAGGGGCCATACGCTCGCACAGGAGCGTATGGCCGCTTAGCCCGCCCTCCCATCCTCATTTAACTATCTCCCCCCGCCCACCTACACTAACCTGAACATAGGGACGCTGGGGGACGTCCCCCCCAGCGTCCTTACGGCGCTTCTACGGACGCCCGATCCATGATTGGGCGTTGCCATAGCGACGCCGGGCAACATCTGCCCGATGCACACGCAAATCGGCTTTTCCTAGCGACGGCGGGCGTAGGTCTGGATCAGGCCCATTGAATCGGATCCAGACTTCATAATGATTACATACACCTCTTGCGTAAGAAAACTTAAACTTTACCTCTACGCATGTCCCGGGCAGATGTTGCGTTGCGGATCTCCCTGTCGTACGGAACACAATTCTGTACGCATGGAGATCTACACAATAGGTTGGTCCATCTCCTCTGCACCCTTACATTTCGTAAGGTGTGTTAGGTGGACCAATAAAATTTTACAGCAGGGGAAGGATATGGGATGGGTTTGAGACTTTCCTGCAGATCGGTGATCAATACGACCGCCGATCCACACAGGAGACGTAAGCTAGGTCTATGGAAGCGTAACTGCTCTTATGTCTGCCCGCGAGAGAGTTGTGCCACAGGATAGTCTGATCATGGATGGATCAGGTCCTTATTATCAGTGACAATATGTGTCTCCAGGAAAGGAGGGTTAGGGTCAGGCTGCCAGGAAAGGAGGGTTAGGGTTAGGCTGCCAGGAAAGGAGGGTTAGGGTCAGGCTGCCAGGAAAGGAGGGTTAGGGTTAGGCTGCCAGGAAAGGAGGGTTAGGGTCAGGCTGCCAGGAAAGGAGGGTTAGGGTTAGGCTGCCAGGAAAGGAGGGTTAGGGTCAGGCTGCCAGGAAAGGAGGGTTAGGGTTAGGCTGCCAGGAAAGGAGGGTTAGGGTCAGGCTGCCAGGAAAGGAGGGTTAGGGTTAGGCTGCCAGGAAAGGAGGGTTAGGGTCAGGCTGCCAGGAAAGGAGGGTTAGGGTTAGGCTGCCAGGAAAGGAGGGTTAGGGTCAGGCTGCCAGGAAAGGAGGGTTAGGGTTAGGCTGCCAGGAAAGGAGGGTTAGGGTCAGGCTGCCAGGAAAGGAGGGTTAGGGTTAGGCTGCCAGGAAAGGAGGGTTAGGGTCAGGCTGCCAGGAAAGGAGGGTTAGGGTTAGGCTGCCAGGAAAGGAGGGTTAGGGTCAGGCTGCCAGGAAAGGAGGGTTAGGGTTAGGCTGCCAGGAAAGGAGGGTTAGGGTCAGGCTGCCAGGAAAGGAGGGTTAGGGTTAGGCTGCCAGGAAAGGAGGGTTAGGGTCAGGCTGCCAGGAAAGGAGGGTTAGGGTTAGGCTGCCAGGAAAGGAGGGTTAGGGTCAGGCTGCCAGGAAAGGAGGGTTAGGGTTAGGCTGCCAGGAAAGGAGGGTTAGGGTCAGGCTGCCAGGAAAGGAGGGTTAGGGTTAGGCTGCCAGGAAAGGAGGGTTAGGGTCAGGCTGCCAGGAAAGGAGGGTTAGGGTTAGGCTGCCAGGAAAGGAGGGTTAGGGTCAGGCTGCCAGGAAAGGAGGGTTAGGGTTAGGCTGCCAGGAAAGGAGGGTTAGGGTCAGGCTGCCAGGAAAGGAGGGTTAGGGTTAGGCTGCCAGGAAAGGAGGGTTAGGGTCAGGCTGCCAGGAAAGGAGGGTTAGGGTTAGGCTGCCAGGAAAGGAGGGTTAGGGTCAGGCTGCCAGGAAAGGAGGGTTAGGGTTAGGCTGCCAGGAAAGGAGGGTTAGGGTTAGGGTAGTGAGAGGGGAGGGTTAGGGATTATTATGGAAGGGACTATTTTTACTTACCATTTAGCTGAACGGAGTTTTCGGAGCTCCGTGGATCAATTGCTATGCCTCATCGTTGCGAACTGGCTGGGAGAAGTCTGAGTTTTAGAAAATCAGACTTTCTAAGCGGGGACCCACAACCCTCTTTTACATTCATCCCCCTCCCACTATTCTTATTTCCTCCCGGAGGCTGCCGTGGTACGCCTCTTTCTAATGCCTAAAGTATGTGCGGGCTTTAAATCTACGTTCCTATATGATACATAGATTGCGTAAAAGAGCTACTACGCATGCATACTAGTACATACTATACATAGTAGCTCATTTCTCTTATTTCTCTACTTATTATTTCTTACTTCTCTAATTTCACTTTCTTAAGTGTGAACACGGCCCCTGGATTCTAGCTTCCAGTGAGCACCCGAATGGATTGTTTGGATGCATTCCCACCCGCCACACTTTAGAGGAATGACACTACCAAGAGAAAAGCTTGGTTGAGATAGAGACTGTAATGCAACAATCTGCATCCGTCTCTTCTGTAACTGGAGCTTCTAGCGACACTTTAAAAAACTATTTCCGTTTTAGCACCATCAACTCTGGTGCAGCAATCCGGAGGTAGAAACGTTGTCATAGGCTGGCAGGCCAGGCCAGGCAATCCTCATTTAAGGAGACATAAGGTCTTTGGCAGCGTAACTGCTCTTACGTCTGCCCGCGAGAGAGTTGTGCCACAGGATAGTCTGATCATGGATGGATCAGGTCCTTATTATCTGTGACAATATGTGTCTCCCTCTTCAATAGACCTCAAGAATCTGCTAAAGCAACTGAACTTTACTTACTATGCTGGACTTCCTTTACATTGTTCAACCCCACAATTATGCCTCATCGACATTGCTTAATGTTGTCTGTATCATTACCAGAAGTGTTTTTACTGTAGTACAGGGGGTACCATGCTGAGAGGTATAGGTTCCACATGGTACCTTCACATTCACACACTCACATTTAAAAAAAATAAAAATGCAAAAAGAGTATAAAAAAATTATAGTAAAAAAAAATATTCCTTACATTGTTGTAATTATTTCCTTCATCTGTCCCTGCTCTCTCCTCCCCTCTGTCTATGCTCTCTCCTTCCCTCTGTCCATGCTCTCTCTTCCAACCTGTCCATGCTCTCTCCTCCAACCTGTCCATGCTCTCTCCTCCAACCCGTCCATGCTCTCTCCTCCCCTCTGTCTATGCTCTCTCTTCCAGCCTGTCCCTGCTCTCTCCTCCCCTCTGTCCATGCTCTCTCTTCCAGTCTGTCCATGCTCTCTCCTCCCCTCTGTCTATGCTCTCTCTTCCAGCCTGTCCTTGCTCTCTCCTCCCCTCTGTCCATGCTCTCTCTTCCAGCCTGTCCCTGCTCTCTACTCCCCTCTTTTCCTGCTGCTCCCAGCTCTGTCCTCTGCTGTGTTCCTGTTTTTCCCAGCTCTCTCCTCTGCTCCTTTGCTTACCTTATACTGTGCCTGCTCCTGGCTTTCTCCCGCATCTGTCCTCACTGCTCACTGTCTCTCATCCGTTCTCTGTGGACCGTGTTCAGAATTGAGTAAGACTGCAGACTTCCATACGCTAGGCACAAGATTCTGCAGTAAAATGGTAGTGTGCATGTGCTGTATCATTATATCTGCAACGGAGCCCTTACATACGATGTAGTATCCTGCATGGAAGGGTTCCCATGTGGAATACTGAAGGTAGGGGTCCAGGTGGCGAATACTAAAAGTTTCTCTCTCATGTCTTTTTAGCTGCTCCACTCCCTCTCACCTGCTTTCTTCTCTATCTCGCTTCTTTTCATCTCTCCTCTCAAATGACCACCATTGGACGTTCATTAAATGTGAGAATTAGTAATTAGGGTCAGGATTAGTCATTAGCATTAGGGTTAGGGGTATCAAGGCCATATATCCATAAAGACATAAATACATTAGAGACTGTGCAAAGGA
>WWET01006909.1:9941-31613 GCA_011038615.1 Limnodynastes dumerilii | reverse complement strand
ACAAACACACACACACAAGCTACACACACACACACACATGCTACACACACACACACACGCTACATACACACACACACATGCTACATACACACACACACATGCTACATACTCACACACATGCTACATACTTACACACACACACACACACACATGCTACATACACACACACACATGCTACATACTCACACTCACATGCTACATACTCACACACACATGCTACATACTTACACACACACACACATACTACATACACACACACATGCTACATACTCCCACTCACATGCTACATACTCACACTCACACACACACGCTACATACACACACACACACACGCACTACATACACACACGCGCTACAAACACACACACGCTACATACATACTCACACACACACATGCTACATACATACACACACGCTACATATACACACATGCTACATACACACACACACGCTACATACTCACACACACACACAATACAAGATGGTGATCCCCCAGATGTCCTGCTTGTGTATAGAACGGGATATTTCCTTTATCTTATGGGGTATTTCCTGTACTATACATAAGGCACCTAAGACCCTGTATTGTAGGTTAAACACCAGTGTTGCTATAAATGTAAATGTAAAAAGTATTATATCCCCCATATGCAGAGAGGTCAGAAGATGCGTTATACATATGTCTCTAATCCATTCTCTATCAGGATATAATGAAACTACAAGAAAAACCTAGTCCGGGGTCAGTGTAGTTTTAAATAAACAACTGGGCAGACTGGAAGGGCCACGTGGCTCTTATCTGCCGTCACTTTCTATGTTTCTATGATTCACCTACATACAACAGACAATCAATGAATAAGTATATTCTTTGTGTAACCAATCAAGCACCAATCAGAGTCAATGTAGTGCTCACAAACAGCCAATCACGTGTATATCTCCAGAGCCAGCATTTTATTTATTATCATCCAAAGACACGTTTGTGCCCTGAAGTCCTTCGTGTTTAGCATCTGCACCAGAAGAGGGAGGGGGAGAGAGGATGCAAAAATAGATGCCCCAGGGGTATAAAATTTACTATCACTGGAGCGGATCCAGACTTCCACATGTGTTTTGCATGTGGTCTAGAAGTCCACACACCAGAGAGATGTGAACTAGCTGATCACTCCATCCTCCCATGCGACCATTGGATGACTCTGAGAGTTTATCCAATCCTCCGGGTGTAACATTGCCGAGCAGAGAGTTTATCCAATCCTCCGGATGTAATATTCCTGAGCAGAGAGTTTATCCAATCCTCCAAGTGTAATATTCCTGAGCAGAGCGTTTATCCAATCCTCCTGGTGTCTTATTCCTGAGCAGAGAGTTTATCCAATCCTCCGGGTGTAACATTGCCGAGCAGAGAGTTTATCCAATCCTCCGGGTGTAACATTGCCGAGTTGAGAGTTTATCCAATCCTCCGGTTGTAATATTCCTGAGCAGAGAGTTTATTCAATCCTCCGGGTGTAATATTCCCCAGCAGAGAGTTTATTCAATCCTCCGGGTGTCTTATTCCTGAGCAGAGAGTTTATCCAATCCTCCGGGTGTAATATTCCCGAGCAGAGAGTTTATCCAATCCTCCTGGCGACTGAGAACACTGATGTAACGCCCAATCTACATGTAAACACCTCACCAACTCCCCTCCACATCTCCGATCTGCTGTAACCATCTGGTGTCCCCGCATACGCTCTCCCAATCTTTGACTGTCCGGCAGACTCTTATAGACGTGTTTACATAATACATTGTGAGGAGAAATGGACAAATGGTCATACCGTCATAAGTGCTTCTGTATTGGTCATGTGACTGGCGATCAGATCTACATATTTTTTAACACGACCAGATCACATAAATTGGATGACACCAGCGCTTGTGTGAGCTTCCAACTCTACTAATATCCAATGAAATGGTGGGTCGGAGGTGGAATTTGATGAGGAGAGTATGGGTGCACACCGGCATAATACGCTACTCCGATACACATCATGCTGTAGATATGGCTCTCTCTGCACCACAAACCTTTCAATCTTTAAGCTTTTACATTTATCCAAATTCTACGAAATTCAATAAAAGACAAATATTTATTTTTCCTATTTTTCCAGAGTCTCGATCTCTTAGCAGAAAAATGTTCTCTCTCCAGACACGTCCTGTCTAGGCTGCCATCCAAGACATCGATGGTGATACCGGCTTATGAGACGTATCCATTACAGTCGTCTCAGGACACTCAGCTGTAGACAAGCCGGGAGGAGCACTGGAGAGACAGCACTATGCACTGTTTATAGAGGGGCCAAGAAGAGAGCGCTGCAGGGGCCGCTGTGTGTACCGGTGACTGGTAATGTCACATGAAGACGTGACATCACATGTGCTGGAGCTGGCCACTGACCGTGCGCAAAAGCAGCCACCAGTCTCCCTTCTTTATCTGATAATTGCCTCTCACTCCCACATCCAAGACTTCTCCCGGGCTGCCCCCCACACCCAAGACTTCTCCCGGGCTGCCCCTCTGCACTAGAACAACCTGCCACATCCTATCAGGCAATCCAACACCCTCCAATCCTTCAAACGCTCCCTCAAAACCCACTTCTTCAGGCTGGTCTACCCTTCCTCCACCTAAGCGTACCTGCCCTCCCCTTCCCCATCCCTGTGTCTCCTGTTTGTACACCCACTCCCAGCAGGTTAGCTCTTATGAGCAGGGTCCTCCTCCATACTCCATACTGTCATCAACCCTCTACCTTTTCCTCATTAATTCCCACCTTCTCTCTCTCTCTCTCTCTCTCTCTCTTATTCACCTGCTCCTACACACATATCTTATTCATCTGCTCCTACACACATATCTTATTCACCTGCTCCTACTCACATAACTTATTCACCTGCTTCTACTCACACATCTTATTCATCTGCTCCTACACACACATCTTATTCACCTGCTCCTACTCACATAACTTATTCACCTGCTCCTACTCACACATCTTATTCACCTGCTCCTACACACATATCCTGCATCTTTATTCTCCATACATCTTGTTCTGCTATTTTTGTACTATACTTTGTTTTTGCATTGTATTGTATTGTATTCTCTATTTTTATGAACTTGTGCCCTGTCTCTTAATTGTGTTGTATATGTAACTATTGCCTTAACAACAGAGATTGTGTCCACATACGTCAGGGTTTATAGAGAATCTAATGGCAGATAAAAACCATCGGCCCATCCAGTCTGCACATTTTTTTAAATATTTTTTTAATCTCTGGTAACAAAAAACCCAATTTAATCCTTAGTTATTTGTGAGGAAACCCTTATGTCTATCCCACCTCTACAGGGAGGCTGTGCTGCTGATCAACTACCTGACACCTGGGCCTGATCCTGAACTCGTAACGATCGGACTTTTAGGAGTCAGGTATTTTTGTGGTAGTGCCCAGGCGCCAGATGTTACGCTACGGACCAAGTGTCACTCCAGATTCCCATGTCTCAGGGGGTGGGCATTGGCATGCAAATTGTGCGGCAGAATGCACTTACGCCGGATCAGCGGCCTGTGCAGAGAACATAAGGTAGAATTCCAAACATGTAATTGTGCAAAACTCAGTACATGAGAAGGGCGTGACCGGGGGTTCAGTTCCCTATCACATGCAGGCTATCCCATGCAGGCTATCCCATGCAGACTATCACATGCAGGCTATCCCGTGCAGGCTATCCCGTGCAGGCTATCACATGCAGGCTATCCCGTGCAGGCTATCACATGCAGGCTATCCCATGCAGACTATCCCATGCAGACTATCCCATCCAGACTGACTGACCTCATCCTAAGCAGCTCCTCACATTTCCTCTGAACTTCCTTCTAGTATCCCTGCATCTAATACATCTTTTCCATAAAAAAAATACCCCCCCTCATGTATCCGTTTACACCCTTGATGTATGTGAAAGCTGCTATCATGTCCCCCCTCTCCCTTCTCTGCTCCAGGCTATACATGTTTAGTTCCTCTAGCCTTTCTTGGTATGATTTGTTACAAAGGCCATGGAGCATTTTAGTTGCTCTTCTTTGCACAGTCTCTAATGTATTTATGTCTTTCTGGAGATATGGCCTCCAGAACTGAACGCAGTATTCCAGGTGAGGTCGTACCAATGACCTATAAAGTGACATCACTATTTCTCTCTTTCTGACTCTAATCCTCCCCCTTTGTAGCCAATATTGCATACACTCTGTAAGCTGAATTCTGAGGACCGTTATTTCATATTGCACCCAGTAGAACCTTAATTCCATGTGACAACCAGGGGAAACTCAGAACCTGCTTCTGCCTTACTTGTTGTACCCCCTCCAGACCACTACACCGCTGGTTACCCACTGACCGAGGCCCCAGGTAATGTCTGTGCTGAGCTTTCCCCTGGATCCTGTGTGGTGTCCAGTGGAGGGCACTGTGGTGGGTGGGTGGAAATTGTCTCCTTTCTTATCTTTATTCATGCAATAGTTTGTAGAGGGCACTTACACAGACATCAAAGCCTCCTTGTGCAAAGTCCCATCTACTAATTGGCTTTGACTTTATTGACGTCTTGTACAGATATATGACATTATATATTAGGACCTTTGCCATTTGTGAGATCTGTCCTGTGCACCGTCCCTGAACAGCTGAGAACTGGGACAGTCGTTCCCAATGGGCTGGATCCAGAATGAAAAGCAAATTCCGCAATAGAGACTAGCGTACGGTATTTGTGACCTAAAACACTGCACCAGGAATCCTGGCCTCTCCCCCTGCGCTCCTATGTGCGGATAATGGACCCTACCATATATATATATATATATATATATATGAAGCACTGTGCTTGCAGGATTGTACATAAGGGCTAAACCCAGTCTTTCCTGGGTAAATCTAGCTGTGGGAACACGCACTACACATGCATTGTAACTCTGATCATATGTAACGTGTATGTAACTCATTATGAATAGACGTGTGAGGAGCGAGGCATATAAATGGTACAGGGTGGGCGGGGTTAGTCATAACAAGGTATTACGTACGACCAGAGATACGCAAAGGAAAAGTTAAGGTTGGGTTCTGAACACATAAATCAGCTAAGTTACGTGCGAGCGAGGTGAGTGTCCGGGGAAGGGGATTATATTTTCTAGTGCGTAACTTGGCTACGCTTGCGGCAGATTCAGACCTCAGTACGCTGGTGTATTTAGCCGCTGTTGTAAAGTCGCCTTTTTGTATGTACTGCATCAGATGTTAAGCAACGCAACTCTGATCGCACGTAACTTCAGCATAATTACGAACAAAGGGGCAGGTCAACCATTAGACACCCAGAAATACGCTTTAAAGCCATTTAAATTGTGCAGTATGGGCGAGTTAGGCATTATACGCCAATCCCTTACGTCATTACGCTTGAAAAAGTTAAGGTAGGGTTTAGTAAGCGTAAAATGAGTAAACTAGGTACGAGCGAGGAGAGTGCCTGGGGAATGCATAGTCATTACAATAGCGTAAATACGATACGCGATCATACATAAACAGAACTTAGGTCTAGATCTGGCCCTGTGACCTGAAGTCTGGATCTGGCCGTATGACCTTAAGTCTGGATCTGGCCCTGTGACCTGAAGTCTGGATCTGGCCCTGTGACCTGAAGTCTGGATCTAGCCCTGTGACCTTAAGTCTGGATCTGGCCCTGTGACCTTAAGTCTGGATCTGGCCCTGTGACCGTAACTCAGCTCTGCTTATTGATTCAGGATTAGGTGCAATGGGGTAGATCCAGAACTACGTGTGCCGTACGTTTATTCGTGGAGCGTATTTTCGTAGCGTATTTTCGTGCGTGTAAATTCGCTACACTCCCCTCGGCACACCCCTTGAACAGACGTATTTTGTCAAGATACGCTTTCCAAACCCTACCTTAACTTTTTCACACGTAACCGCTGTCACACGTACGCGTACGTATGGGCTGAACGAATTTACGCAGCTAAGCTCGCCCATACTGTACACTTTAAATACAACCCACGCCTATTTCACGTATTTCAGACGTATTTTGGAGTAACGTAAATTTGGCACGCCCACACGTAAGTATTTACGTGACACATACGTGAATGGCCCATACGTTCACAATTACACTACGTGAATGTGCGTATTTTCTATGGTGCGCAGTGCGTTCTAAACAGCGATTTTACGTGTCCGCCACGCGTAAATTCGCTTCGACGCGTAGTTCTGGATCAGGCCCAATGTTTTTTGTTTGCTGACCACTAGAGGTCACTAGAGGCAGGAGCAAAATTACCATTGGTGCAACTGGTGCAATGTAACCAGGGCCCATGCTGATACCAGGGCCCACAGTGGTCATCAGCACCCTGCCGAAGCTCCCCACCGGGCTACCTGGGATATCATCAGGTCCAAAGCATAATTTTTGCACCTAGGCCCACAACTCGCTAGCTCCGCCTCTGACTACAGGTTACAGGGTAGACAGCCCCTTACTGCTGCTCTGCAAACATTCCCTCCAGCTCACATACAGCAATACTGCAGACGTCATGCAATGTACATAAAGACAACCAATGGAGACAACTGGTCACAAATCAGCAACAGAAGAAGAGAATCTCCATTAGCCCAGTATTGGTCTCCATATTGTGTAAGTACTACGACAGATACTGATCCACGGTTCAATTGAGCTGCATTCCATTCTATGGCACAGAGCAGGGATTTAATCTCCGCCATGTGCCAGTAATTGCGTAACCTAAGACATCAGACGATGAAAGAACCCCATAAATGTAACACAAAGTCTTCCCGAGTCATAAAAGTTCCCAGAAACTTCCTTTTAACTCTTTTATGAAGTAAAACAGCTGCAGACGTCTTATGTCACTCTGGCGCTATCTGGATTTTATATTATAGGAAGCAGCATATTTTTCTGTGGAGGAAGTAATGGAATAACTCCAAAAACAACAGACACCTTAGAAGACAGAGGATAACGACATAAACACTCACTGATTCCTCTCCACCTCCAGAATAAGACGTCTTCCCTCCGATGCCAGCAGGATGTTACCCCGAGATGGAGCCACCTGATGGAGAGATGAAGATAAAGATCAGAAGAGGCGGCAGGGAGCAGACGCGGCTGTCACATTATCTGACATATGGCAATATAAGGGATGTGCAGCTGTCACACTATCTGACATATGGCAATATAAGGGATGTGCAGCTGTCCCACTATCTAACATATGGCAATATAAGGGATGTGCAGCTGTCACTATCTGATATATGGCAATATAAGGGATGTGCAGCTGTCACTATCTGATATATGGCAATATAAGGTATGTGCAGCTGTCACACTATCTGATGTATGGCAATATAAGGGATGTGCAGCTGTAACACTATCTGACATATGGCAATATAAGGGATGTGCAGCTGTCACTATCTTATATATGGCAATATAAGGTATGTGCAGCTGTCACACTATCTGATGTATGGCAATATAAGGGATGTGCAGCTGTCACACTAACTGACATATGGCAATATAAGGGATGTGCAGCTGTCACACTATCTGATATATGGCGATATAAGAGATGTGCAGCTGTCACACTATCTGGCATATGGTGATAGAAGGGATGTGCAGCTATAAAACTATCTGACATATGGGATTATAAGGCTGTGCAGCTGTCACACTATCTGATATATGGCAATATAATGGACGTGCAGCTGTCACACTATCTGATATATGGCGATATAAGGGATGTGCAGCTGTCACACTATCTGACACATGGCAATATAAGGGATGTGCAGCTGTCATACTATCTGATATATTGCAATATAAGGGATGTGCAGCTATCAAACTATCTGATGTATGGCAATATTTATTATTTATTTATTAAAAGGTTTCTATATAGCGTCATTAGATTACAATTTTACAACATAAGAGACATGTGACTGTGATCTACTGTCATTCTGCCCTGGATTACATTCTAGAATAACACTACAACTCCCAATTGCCAATATTTTGTTCTGTCCTGATTTTCATCCCACACAGGGGGTGTTTAGGGGAAAATGGGTGGAGCTTTCACAAATATCATTGGTGGGAGGAACAGGGTAGAGAGGTCATTTTTAGTCTCACTTTCGAAATAATAAATGTTGGAAGCTATGTAATACTGCAACACACCTCTGGGGGGAACCAAGGGTGAGATAAGGTGATGGGATAAGGTGATGGGATAAGAGGGTTAAATGAGAGGATGGAATGAGAGGATGGAATGAGAGGATGAGATAAGATGATGTAATAATAGAATGAGATAAGAGGATGGAATGAGAGGATGGAATGAGAGGATGGAAAGAGAGTTTGGAATGAGAGGATGGAATGAGAGGATGGAATGAGAGGATGGAATGAGAGGGTGGAATGAGAGGGTGGAATGAGAGGATGGAATGAGAGAATGGAATGAGAGGATGGAATGAGAGGATGGAATGAGAGGATGGAAAGAGAGGATGCAATGAGAGGATAGAATGAGAGGATGCAATGAGAGGATGGAATGAGAGGATGGAATGAGAGGATGAGATAAGATGATGGATGGAATGAGAGGATGGAATGAAAGGATGGAATGAGAGGATGAGATAAGATGATGGATGGAATGAGAGGATGCGATAAGATGATGGATGGAATGAGAGGATGGACTTGTTGGATTCTGCAATACTTTGGCTTGAGTTTAGATGTTTCAGTGCACATTGACCATGAATGTTTCTTAGAGACGAATATATCCAGAAATACCACCAAACACCTCATCCACAGCCCAGCATCAGCCTTACGTGGACCCGAGCACTCGACCAGTCTCCAGAGAGAGGACAGAATTCACGCTCTCCCCCTGGCACCAGGTCCACCAAGCCTGGACATTACATAAAAACTTTTCCCCTTATTTTAGGAATACTGCAACTATTTATATCCAAACTGTGAATGAAAAGCTCCAACGTCTTCCCACAATGTCAGGGTATAAATAAACGCTGGGCCCTCATTATCTCACGTCTGTGCTGTTTCCTCAGCTATTCTGGGCTGGAGATGCCGAAGATTATAGAGAAAGTCTGTCACAAGCCACCAGCGGAGGATAATGCCGGTCTATACCTCATGCAGCGCACATCCCCGGTGACGTCACACAAAGAGGCCTGATCCAGCTGACGTGGCGTTTCTACTGCGACTGCTCAGAGCGGAAGAGTGCGCAGTCACGGCCCAATCAGATCTAAGTGCAACTAAAGATGCGCCACCGATGCGACGATGTAAGTGAAATAAACTCGGTGTTCTTACCGATTCTTTACTTGAAGTTTCTATTTACTAATATCTTCGACATAGAGACAGCTGAAACGCACTCCCGGCTGTCTGTAGCTAGAAAATACAATCTCGTTCCGGAGAATGCGTCTCGTGGTGAGGGGAGGGGGGATGGACGCTTTCAATGTACAGTAAGAGACCCCGATCCCCGATCCAGAGCCAATCACAGAGATGCATCTACGACACTTAGGCTGTGTGTAGCATCTCGCTGTGAATAATCTCATCCCTCTCAATGTTGTAAGCCTCTGACCTGATCCCTTATGCACAGGTGAGGTGTCATTATGACCTTTATAGAAGGTAAAAGCCGCTCACCAGGTGTCGCGCGGAGTGATGAGGACATGAGAGGTGATCACCAGTGCGGAGGTCCTCGTGGTAACGATACGTCTCACTTTCTCTTTGCTTTGGGGTAATTACACACGTCAGAGGTAATTACCGGTCTGGAGCAGAGGTTTATTACACGTTGTGTTCCTCTGATCTCCGCAGCGTTGTGTAACCCAACATTACCCGTCACAATGAATAAATCCGCCAGCATCTGAAGGATGTACAGAGTCGTGTTGTGGCTGAATTCTTATGAAAATGTTATTATATTAAAAGTCCCAAAACCAGCATCTGCTCAGAAATATCCTCTACATCACAGAATAATTCTAATAACTGGGGACCGCACTCGCAATCACATGGCTGTCGTACAGAGGCATCTGCGCACTCTCATGCTCGACCCACCGATACCCGCACCCTTTTTCCAACTTGTGCGAATGTAAAATGGCGGTGGTGCGGAACTCTGGGACGTAGCGTCAGCGCACACACAGCAAGCTGCAATCACATCCGACGTGGGTGGAGGAGACTTGGGGGAAGATGATGCAAGGGCGATGTGGACGTGGTTTCTGAGCATGCACCATAGAAAATCACGCGGTGATACGTTATGTGAGCAGGTGCGCAATGGGACCTGTTCACTTCCTCCAGCTCTCCTGCGTCAGAACAGCGCTGGCGTAACTGCCATAGTGAAAGAACGTGGATCGCTGCTCCCCTCCCACATTCCACAGATCCCCTCCCACATTCCACAGATCCCTCCCACAGTCCATGGATCCCCACCCACAGTCCATGGATCCCCACCCACAGTCCACGGATCCCCACCCACAGTCCACAGATCCCCCTCCCACAGTCCACGGATCCCCTCCAGGCAGTAATATGGCAGCCGCAGTCTGTTTTGGTTATTTTGCGAAGAGAGTTCCAAAGGCAACAGGTAATATTTTAGTTACCCTAATCCTAACCCTTCCTGCAACCTAACCATAACCCTTCCCCTCCCTTTCCGTAGCCTAACCCTAACCCTTTCCGCAGCCTACCCTTAACCCGTCCCACAACCTAACCCTAACCTTTCTCTTTCCGTAACCTAACCCTAACCCTTTCCACAGCCTAACCTTAACCATTCACTTCCCATAGCCTAACCTTAACCATTCACTTCCCATAGCCTAACCTTAACAGATCCCTCTCTGCGGGCGATCCCTAACATTTACCTTCTAGAAGTGTAACGTTACCTTCCCTTCCCGCAGCCTAACATTAACCTTCCCCTCTCCACATCCTAACTCTAACCATCCCCTTCTAGCAGCTTAACCGTTAATCATCTGGGCACTGTCAGCGGGTACAATGAAATAGGAACATTTGCCATTGAGCCTGTGCTGAAACACAACTGCTCCTCACTGAAACCCTTCAGCAGCGATGCCGCAACAATGATCTGCCGAGCATGGAACTGCAGCCGATGGGAACCATATACTTCAGTGTGTCCCAATCACAGGGGTTTCTTTGCTTATTGCACCTCCTCCAAGGGCCGTATTCACACCAAAGAGTGAGCCCCCCATCCTGCCCCAACCCGCCCCCCGTTTTTAGGTACCTTATGGCCTTTACGAGTGCTATAGGACTCCCTTATCTTACCGTGTGGACATGTAGATACACCCCGAGATGTCACAGAATAACCATACATGACATGTAGATACACCCCGAGATGTCACAGAATAACCATACATGACATGTAGATACACCCCGAGATGTCACAGAATAACCATACATGACATGTAGATACACCCCGAGATGTCACAGAATAACCATACATGACATGTAGATACACCCCGAGATGTCACAGAATAACCATACATGACATGTAGATACACCCCGAGATGTCACAGAATAACCATACATGACATGTAGATACACCCCGAGATGTCACAGAATAACCATACATGACATGTAGATACACCCCGAGATGTCACAGAATAACCATACATGACATGTAGATACACCCCGAGATGTCACAGAATAACCATACATGACATGTAGATACACCCCGAGATGTCACAGAATAACCATACATGACATGTAGATACACCCCGAGATGTCACAGAATAACCATACATGACATGTAGATACACCCCGAGATGTCACAGAATAACCATACATGACATGTAGATACACCCCGAGATGTCACAGAATAACCATACATGACATGTAGATACACCCCGAGATGTCACAGAATAACCATACATGACATGTAGATACACCCCGAGATGTCACAGAATAACCATACATGACATGTAGATACACCCCGAGATGTCACAGAATAACCATACATGACATGTAGATACACCCCGAGATGTCACAGAATAACCATACATGACATGTAGATACACCCCGAGATGTCACAGAATAACCATACATGACATGTAGATACACCCCGAGATGTCACAGAATAACCATACATGACATGTAGATACACCCCGAGATGTCACAGAATAACCATACATGACATGTAGATACACCCCGAGATGTCACAGAATAACCATACATGACATGTAGATACACCCCGAGATGTCACAGAATAACCATACATGACATGTAGATACACCCCGAGATGTCACAGAATAACCATACATGACATGTAGATACACCCCGAGATGTCACAGAATAACCATACATGACATGTAGATACACCCCGAGATGTCACAGAATAACCATACATGACATGTAGATACACCCCGAGATGTCACAGAATAACCATACATGACATGTAGATACACCCCGAGATGTCACAGAATAACCATACATGACATGTAGATACACCCCGAGATGTCACAGAATAACCATACATGACATGTAGATACACCCCGAGATGTCACAGAATAACCATACATGACATGTAGATACACCCCGAGATGTCACAGAATAACCATACATGACATGTAGATACACCCCGAGATGTCACAGAATAACCATACATGACATGTAGATACACCCCGAGATGTCACAGAATAACCATACATGACATGTAGATACACCCCGAGATGTCACAGAATAACCATACATGACATGTAGATACACCCCGAGATGTCACAGAATAACCATACATGACATGTAGATACACCCCGAGATGTCACAGAATAACCATACATGACATGTAGATACACCCCGAGATGTCACAGAATAACCATACATGACATGTAGATACACCCCGAGATGTCACAGAATAACCATACATGACATGTAGATACACCCCGAGATGTCACAGAATAACCATACATGACATGTAGATACACCCCGAGATGTCACAGAATAACCATACATGACATGTAGATACACCCCGAGATGTCACAGAATAACCATACATGACATGTAGATACACCCCGAGATGTCACAGAATAACCATACATGACATGTAGATACACCCCGAGATGTCACAGAATAACCATACATGACATGTAGATACACCCCGAGATGTCACAGAATAACCATACATGACATGTAGATACACCCCGAGATGTCACAGAATAACCATACATGACATGTAGATACACCCCGAGATGTCACAGAATAACCATACATGACATGTAGATACACCCCGAGATGTCACAGAATAACCATACATGACATGTAGATACACCCCGAGATGTCACAGAATAACCATACATGACATGTAGATACACCCCGAGATGTCACAGAATAACCATACATGACATGTAGATACACCCCGAGATGTCACAGAATAACCATACATGACATGTAGATACACCCCGAGATGTCACAGAATAACCATACATGACATGTAGATACACCCCGAGATGTCACAGAATAACCATACATGACATGTAGATACACCCCGAGATGTCACAGAATAACCATACATGACATGTAGATACACCCCGAGATGTCACAGAATAACCATACATGACATGTAGATACACCCCGAGATGTCACAGAATAACCATACATGACATGTAGATACACCCCGAGATGTCACAGAATAACCATACATGACATGTAGATACACCCCGAGATGTCACAGAATAACCATACATGACATGTAGATACACCCCGAGATGTCACAGAATAACCATACATGACATGTAGATACACCCCGAGATGTCACAGAATAACCATACATGACATGTAGATACACCCCGAGATGTCACAGAATAACCATACATGACATGTAGATACACCCCGAGATGTCACAGAATAACCATACATGACATGTAGATACACCCCGAGATGTCACAGAATAACCATACATGACATGTAGATACACCCCGAGATGTCACAGAATAACCATACATGACATGTAGATACACCCCGAGATGTCACAGAATAACCATACATGACATGTAGATACACCCCGAGATGTCACAGAATAACCATACATGACATGTAGATACACCCCGAGATGTCACAGAATAACCATACATGACATGTAGATACACCCCGAGATGTCACAGAATAACCATACATGACATGTAGATACACCCCGAGATGTCACAGAATAACCATACATGACATGTAGATACACCCCGAGATGTCACAGAATAACCATACATGACATGTAGATACACCCCGAGATGTCACAGAATAACCATACATGACATGTAGATACACCCCGAGATGTCACAGAATAACCATACATGACATGTAGATACACCCCGAGATGTCACAGAATAACCATACATGACATGTAGATACACCCCGAGATGTCACAGAATAACCATACATGACATGTAGATACACCCCGAGATGTCACAGAATAACCATACATGACATGTAGATACACCCCGAGATGTCACAGAATAACCATACATGACATGTAGATACACCCCGAGATGTCACAGAATAACCATACATGACATGTAGATACACCCCGAGATGTCACAGAATAACCATACATGACATGTAGATACACCCCGAGATGTCACAGAATAACCATACATGACATGTAGATACACCCCGAGATGTCACAGAATAACCATACATGACATGTAGATACACCCCGAGATGTCACAGAATAACCATACATGACATGTAGATACACCCCGAGATGTCACAGAATAACCATACATGACATGTAGATACACCCCGAGATGTCACAGAATAACCATACATGACATGTAGATACACCCCGAGATGTCACAGAATAACCATACATGACATGTAGATACACCCCGAGATGTCACAGAATAACCATACATGACATGTAGATACACCCCGAGATGTCACAGAATAACCATACATGACATGTAGATACACCCCGAGATGTCACAGAATAACCATACATGACATGTAGATACACCCCGAGATGTCACAGAATAACCATACATGACATGTAGATACACCCCGAGATGTCACAGAATAACCATACATGACATGTAGATACACCCCGAGATGTCACAGAATAACCATACATGACATGTAGATACACCCCGAGATGTCACAGAATAACCATACATGACATGTAGATACACCCCGAGATGTCACAGAATAACCATACATGACATGTAGATACACCCCGAGATGTCACAGAATAACCATACATGACATGTAGATACACCCCGAGATGTCACAGAATAACCATACATGACATGTAGATACACCCCGAGATGTCACAGAATAACCATACATGACATGTAGATACACCCCGAGATGTCACAGAATAACCATACATGACATGTAGATACACCCCGAGATGTCACAGAATAACCATACATGACATGTAGATACACCCCGAGATGTCACAGAATAACCATACATGACATGTAGATACACCCCGAGATGTCACAGAATAACCATACATGACATGTAGATACACCCCGAGATGTCACAGAATAACCATACATGACATGTAGATACACCCCGAGATGTCACAGAATAACCATACATGACATGTAGATACACCCCGAGATGTCACAGAATAACCATACATGACATGTAGATACACCCCGAGATGTCACAGAATAACCATACATGACATGTAGATACACCCCGAGATGTCACAGAATAACCATACATGACATGTAGATACACCCCGAGATGTCACAGAATAACCATACATGACATGTAGATACACCCCGAGATGTCACAGAATAACCATACATGACATGTAGATACACCCCGAGATGTCACAGAATAACCATACATGACATGTAGATACACCCCGAGATGTCACAGAATAACCATACATGACATGTAGATACACCCCGAGATGTCACAGAATAACCATACATGACATGTAGATACACCCCGAGATGTCACAGAATAACCATACATGACATGTAGATACACCCCGAGATGTCACAGAATAACCATACATGACATGTAGATACACCCCGAGATGTCACAGAATAACCATACATGACATGTAGATACACCCCGAGATGTCACAGAATAACCATACATGACATGTAGATACACCCCGAGATGTCACAGAATAACCATACATGACATGTAGATACACCCCGAGATGTCACAGAATAACCATACATGACATGTAGATACACCCCGAGATGTCACAGAATAACCATACATGACATGTAGATACACCCCGAGATGTCACAGAATAACCATACATGACATGTAGATACACCCCGAGATGTCACAGAATAACCATACATGACATGTAGATACACCCCGAGATGTCACAGAATAACCATACATGACATGTAGATACACCCCGAGATGTCACAGAATAACCATACATGACATGTAGATACACCCCGAGATGTCACAGAATAACCATACATGACATGTAGATACACCCCGAGATGTCACAGAATAACCATACATGACATGTAGATACACCCCGAGATGTCACAGAATAACCATACATGACATGTAGATACACCCCGAGATGTCACAGAATAACCATACATGACATGTAGATACACCCCGAGATGTCACAGAATAACCATACATGACATGTAGATACACCCCGAGATGTCACAGAATAACCATACATGACATGTAGATACACCCCGAGATGTCACAGAATAACCATACATGACATGTAGATACACCCCGAGATGTCACAGAATAACCATACATGACATGTAGATACACCCCGAGATGTCACAGAATAACCATACATGACATGTAGATACACCCCGAGATGTCACAGAATAACCATACATGACATGTAGATACACCCCGAGATGTCACAGAATAACAAGACATGACATGTAGATATACCCCGAGATGTCACAGAATAACTAACATAATGATGGACTGACACAGCAATGAGAAAGGCAAGTCAGATGCTTGGTTGCTTAGGGAGAGGAATTAGTAGCAGAGAGAGAGAAGTAGTGATGCCCCTTTATAAATTATTGGTACGCCCTCACCTAGAATACTGCGTTCAGTTCTGGAGCCATATCTCCAGAAAGACATAAATACATTAGAGACTGTGCAAAGAAGAGCAACTAAAATGGTCCATGGCCTTTGTAACAAATCATACCAAGAAAGGCTAGAGGAACTAAACATGTATAGCCTGGAGCAGAGAAGAGCAACTAAAATGGATGGATACATGTGTGTTCGCAGGATGGAAAAATGGGCGCAAATCGACCGCTCATAAATCAGGAGAAAATCTGCAGATGTCTGGATCCCGATCCCTCACCCACACGCAGGTGGAGATACACGAGACCACCAAATGGAAAGAAATCTCTGGAATGACGGAAAGAAAAACAAAAGCTTCTAACACACTTTCCATATGTCCTGACCGGAGTCAGGTTTCTTCTAAATGATCGGAAAGAAAAGTCCTTCAAGTGTAAATAATGATTGTCACAAAGAGGAATGAGAGGAGGAATGAGAGGAGGAATGAGAAGAGGAATGAGAGGAGGAATGAGAAGAGGAATGAGAAGAGGAATGAGAGGAGGAATGAGAAGAGGAATGAGAAGAGTGATTAGAGGAGGAATGAGAGGAGGAATGAGAGGAGGAATGAGAAGAGGAATGAGAAGAGTGATTAGAGGAGGAATGAGAAGAGGAATGAGAAGAGGAATGAGAAGAGTGATTAGAGGAGGAATGAGAAGAGGAATGAGAGGAGTGATTAGAGGAGGAATGAGAGGAGCGATGAGAAGAGGAATGAGAGAAGGAATGAGAAGAGGAATGAGAGGAGGAATGGGAAGAGGAATAAGAAGAGGAATGAGAAGAGGAATGAGAAGAGGAATGAGAGGAGCTATGGACCGTATTCAGACTTCCGTTTTCACTGCGACTCCCGTGCGTATTTTTAGATACGTTTCAACTGCACATGCGTAGTCACTTTTTGTACGTATTTGACATAGACTATTCGCATGGAAGTGCATTACGGACGGACGTATGATAGGCACGTGTGTACATATGTCCGGATTTGCAACACAAATATACGCATGGGAGAATTTAAGTGAAAATGGGCGGGGCGATGCATTTAAATGAAGGAAAGTGGGCGCGATTATCATGATACACACGTAAAGAGGACACATACGTAGAGGAGAGATGAGAAGAGGAATGAGAGGAGCGATGAGAGGAGGAATGTGCGGAGGGATGAGAGGAGGGGTGAGAGGAGCGATAAGAGGAGCGATGAGAGGAGAGATGAGAAGAGGAATGAGAAGAGGAATAAGAGGAGCGATTAGAGGAGAGATGAGAAGAGGAATGAGAGGAGTGATGAGAGGAGAGATGAGAAGAGGAATGAGAGGAGCGATGAGAGGAGGAATGTGCGGAGGGATGAGAGGAGGGGTGAGAGGAGCGATAAGAGGAGCGATGAGAGGAGAGATGAGAAGAGGAATGAGAAGAGGAATGAGAGGAGCGATGAGAGGAGAGATGAGAAGAGGAATGAGAGGAGAGATGAGAAGAGGAATGAGAAGAGGAATGAAAGGAGCGAGGAGAGATGAGAAGAGGAATGAGAGGAGGGGTGAGAGGAGAGATGAGAAGAGGAATGAGAGGAGGGGTGAGAGGAAAGATGAGAAGAGGAA
Organism: Limnodynastes dumerilii; assembly: GCA_011038615.1. Taxonomy (NCBI): domain Eukaryota; kingdom Metazoa; phylum Chordata; class Amphibia; order Anura; family Limnodynastidae; genus Limnodynastes; species Limnodynastes dumerilii. The sequence continues at coordinate 13,103 of WWET01006909.1, read as the reverse complement.
TGAGAGGAGGAATGAGAGGAGGGGTGAGAAGAGGAATGAGAGGAGAGATGAGAGGAGAGGTGAGAAGAGGAATGAGGGGAGATATGAGAAGAGGAATGAGAGCAGAGATGTATCAGAGGCAGAATTACAGCATTATTTGTCTATTGATGAGACAGGAACCTAAGATAAAGGAGAAATAACAACAGCTCATTAAGGCTGATAACATGCAACCTGTTCCTCCTCTCTCCTACTAGCGAGGCCCCAGGGTGAGACATCTGCATAGACTCAGAACCAGCCAAAAGCCCTGAGGAAAAGGAACCAAACTAAATCGGACTAGAACATGCGTCTCATGAGGGAGAGATTTGGAAGGTCCCTCTTGCAGTCCTGTGGCTATGGAGAAGGTGAAGCAGACACCACATTTACTGGGAGGTATTGAGAAAATGCTGCTTTTGGGCGATTTTTCCAGTGGTCTGTGAACCGCCAGATTTACTAAGGGTTAAATTGCGCATAAAACCACCAGATTGCCTATTTTTGTAAACCTGCGCTTTTTATTTCGCCACACGGATTATATCGTAAAAAATACAAAGCGCCAGATTTACTCATCAAAACCATCGCAAAACCGCTAATAAAATGGAGGAGCCTGGGCGTAAGAGGCGATAAAACAATCATCGCGCACATGTCAGGATCCAGACCCCTGCATTCTTTCCATACGTGTGGGGGTCCGACAGTATGCATGAAAGAGGGGATCCCTGTCACTCCCCCTGTCCCTTCCTCTGCCATTCCCCATTGTCACATGTCTCTATCAGTCCCCTTAGTCCCTACCCAATGTCACTCCCTCCTCGCAGTTACACTGCCATCAGCCTGCCTTAAATTATGGATCAGCGGTTGAAGGGTGAGGAGGGTAATATTTGCTATTCCCGAGCTTATTAAAGTACATAAATGATGAAGTGTCCTGTATAATCTTACAATAGAAGGATAGGAACCTCTAAAAGCGCTAAAAAGACCTGCAGCAGGATAATTACCCTAGAGCATCCAGAATACTCTATATACAGTGCAAAAATGGAAGGGGGTGTATAAAAATCACAGCGCTGGTTAATCAATGTACCAATAAATAGATCAATAAAATAAAAATAAAATGAAATCATGATTAATAAATGAATCTATATATATATCATATGCATGAATACCAATAAATGTAAATAAAAATAGCTGAATAATCAAAACATCGCATATGGGTCCATATATAACGGCATTAGTTCACATAGAAGTCCATATACCTAAAAAACAGCAGGCAGGTGAAACATGAGGTCACAGTGTGTTCCACAATAGTATTCTCTGCAGTAACAAGAGCCCAAAAATCTCATCCTAGTGGATAAATAGGATAAAAAAGAAAGAAAAAAGGATCCTAAATACCTATTGGATGAGATTTTTGGGCTCTGGATACTGCAGTGAATGCTATGGCCTAATGGACGGATATTAGACAGAAAGGGGATAGTGTTACTGTTACTCTGATCAGGAATGAAGGTTAATCACATACATAGGTGGCGTTCTGTAATGTTATTTAGCATAAAGCCGGCGGATTGGACATTAGCGAAGCCCCATAAATCCCTGGCGGTTTCAGTAAACAGTAAAATCATCGTTTTGGATCCCTGACCTGCCGGCGATGTGGTGGCTTCAATGTGTCGCACATCACACCCTCCATTCATGAGAGACATCGGAGAGAGGAGTTACCCTACACACAGCTCCACAATACACCTCACGCTAGGGCTCCGGGCGTCTAATGTGCGGCTTATGCCGGCTCTCATCGTCTCGGCTGTTATATTGTTTATCTTATAATCGCTGACATCTGCGCTGTCCTGCGGTATGTGGAAGATTAGAGAATGAGCTTTCTTGGGCTGTGGGAATACATGTCCGCTTCTCCGAGGCAGAGCATTTAATGATTTCCAGATCAGTCGGAGGAAGCGGAGATCGTGTTTCAGATACGGGGTGAGATGGAGACATTTGTAGGACTTCCGACATTTAGGGACATGGGTGTAAGTTCTCCCAGATGTGAGCAGACATGGGGGGAACAAGACACATATACAGCAGATCCAAGAGATGCAGGAGATGGAAGCTCTGTAATGCATGAACACCAGCAACATGCATCAGGTCAGGACACGAGCGTCCATACGTCCAAAACACTTCCCTGATCTTTCATATAAATGATGCTTTGCATGATCACAACGTGAGAGTAAACTGAACAAGACATCAGCAGAATCATTGCGACACGGAAAACGGTTCTAAAAATAAATCATAAAAATCATGTTCGTGTCAGTTTAACATCGAAAATGTGTGTGTCAAGGTCGTGACAAGGTCGTGACAAGGTCGCCGTGACAAGTGGTTAAATTGGTGTAATCGTAGGTTTTCCTATGCCATGAAGATCCGTGAATGAGTAAGACGTGGCCGTAGCAGGTGCAAATGTTTTGATGCATCGCGTGCGCACTGGAAAGGACGCTCAGATGTGGATCGGGGGCAGTTGCGTGACCACGCCCATCCAGCTCATTGACTGGGTCCCTCCAGCCACACCCACCCACGGAACGCACTGCAGAACGCAAGGCGACATGCAGCCATTTACCTTTGAGCTTGAACAGGGAGCACCTGCGTCTGCCTGGACTCTAACACGCGTGCCGGCAAATGACGCAAAAATACGCTAAGCAGCACGACGGACGCACGGATCCGTACCAAGGGCACTGAACGCAAAGATGATGTGACACAGACGCAATACAGCGGCAGCCATTTCTTACCCTCTGTAATGCGATCAGAGCGTCACATCCGAACACAGGACCCACTCTATGTCACATTATATTCCCCTTACTGACATTATATTCCCCTTACTGACATTATATTCCCCTTACCGACATTATATTCCCCTTACTGACCCCCTTACTGACATTATATTCCCCTCACTGACATTATATTCCCCTTACTGACCCCCTTACTGACATTATATTCCCCTTACTGACATTATATTCCCCTTACTGACATCCTTACTGACATAATATTCCCCTTACTGACCCCCGTCTATCATTATATTCCCCTTACTGACCCCCGTCTATCATTATATTCCCCTTACTGACCCCCGTCTATCATTATATTCCCCTTACTGACCCCCGTCTATCATTATATTCCCCTTACTGACCCCCG
>WWET01006908.1:33031-45993 GCA_011038615.1 Limnodynastes dumerilii | reverse complement strand
CACAACATTGCACTCTCCTGCTCATATATATATCCCTCTCCACAACATTGCACTCTCCTGCTCATATATATATCCCTCTCCACACATTATCACCCCTGCCCTACTTTTATATCCCTCTCCACATTACATATTATACATTTCCCCCCTTCTGGCATCTGCCTCTCCACACAATGCACACTCCAGTTCCACCTATTTTACCTTACCTGATCCAGCCTCCAGCACTTCCTTCCTTCAGCTCTGGGGATCCTCTTCCTGCAGTGCCAGTCGGAAGCTCCGCCCCCTCGGCTCGTGTTCCTGGACTCTGTAATGTTGTTTAGTGTGACAGGCTCCAGGTTTAAACTGATCTTTACTGACACAGTGAGTAAAAATCAGCTTAAGTCTGGAACTATTATACCAAACAACATTACAGCCAGAGGACCTGAGGCCTGTCGCGTACCACCTGACAGAGGTACGCGTACCACTAGTGGTACGTGTACCATGGGTTGAGAACCCCTGGTCTATGCAAATAGCAATATAGGTACCAATGCATTTCGTCCTCAGGTGTGAATCTACCTGTACACTGACATCCTCATGGGATAATTGTGGTTAATTGTGTCCTGTCTGCAATTCCTTTTAAAACTCCCTTGCTTGACAGTGCTGTCAGTCTGGCGTTGGGGGGCAGCACTCTAGATCATCAGTGATGGCTAACACAGACTGGCACATAAGACTGGCACAAGACATAACAGACATAAGATAAAAGTTTTCTTGGGAAAAATGTCAGGACGAGGTATGTATTGGTATATATCTCCTAACGGTTTTAAATATAACTTTTAACGACAGGCTACTTTCATCCCAGGCTTCATGTTTATATACATATATTGCTTATCGGAGATATATACTGATATATACTGTATATTATATACAAAGTATAAGTGTGTCCATCTGTAAAATCTGTTCAGCAAAGACAATGCAAATAATGACCAGAAAAAATAATGTGGAAATAATAATTTGCTTTAGCATTTTCTAGGAGAGGAAATTGAAAAAGCTCTTGAACCTGAAAAAGTATAAAAAAAATGACACAAGTCATGACTTTGGATTACTGGCTTCATTTAGAATTTGAGATAGGCATAATCAAATTCTATAGAACATTTCTAATGGGGCCCAGCATTGCTGCTTTGCTTCACCTTACTCAAAAAAAAAATCTCTCCTGTCCTATTCACAAGCATTGCTGAATATGCTTAGCACCAACAGCTCTGTTTTCACTACAGAGTGGACAGAATGACAGACAGTTTAACTACAGTGTATGGAGGCATCTTCCCCTGGACCCCTCAGCAGAGCACCTCCTGTAGTCCCTGTAGTTACACCACTGACTCCATTTACAAGCAGGGAGAAAGACAAATTTTACTCTCTCTTTGTAGTTTTGGTTCTTACACTGTGTAGCAAACATCAAACCCACAGTGCCAGAGTGATTTCTCCAATCATCCCCATGCAATTTAGCAAATGACAATGGGGTAGATCCAGAACTACGTGTGCCGTACGTTTATTCGCGGAGCGTATTTTCGTACACGTAAGTTCGCTACACTCCCATCGGCACACCCCTTGCACGGACGTATTTTGTCAAAATACGCTACCCAAACCCTACCTTAACTTTTTCAAACGTACCAGCATACGTTCGCTAATGGACGTACTGACTATGTGAACGTACGCAGCTTAGCACGCCCATACTGTACACTTTAAATACCACCCCCTGCCTACTTCACGTAAAACGCACGTATTGTTGACTAACGTAAAATTGGCACGCCCACACGTAAGTATTTACGTGACACATACGTGAATTTCCCTTACGTTCACAATTACGCTACGTGAATGTGCGTATTTTCTATGGTGCGCATGCGCAGTGCGTACGTAACTGTGAATTTACGTCTCCGCCACGCGTAAAATCACGGAAAAGCGTAGTTTTGGATCTGCCCCAATCTTCTTAGACAACCAGTGATACTTATTGATCTGTACCATTGTGTTGACACCTGTGAATTTGGGGAATTTTTTAAAATCTTGGTGTCAAGTATAAATGGGGTTTACAAAAGAGGTAGCAAATATAGTGCAAGCAAAAAAGATGGCATTTTGGAATTATAAGCAAACTCAAAATAATGATGACAGGGAGGAGTATTTTGCAAAGCAGATAGAGGCTAAAAAGGTTATCAGGGTAGTGAAGACAAAAACTGAGGAAAAACTGGCCCACTTAGTATGAAAAGGGGACAAAAGCTTTTTTCGGTATATAAATGAAAGGCGAAAAACTAAAGAGGGTATAGTAGGGCTCAAAACTGAGAGTGGGAGTCTTGTTGAAGGAGGAAGGGCTGAGGCGGATCATCTTAACAAGTATTTCTGTTCAGTATTCACAAAGGAAAGAGAGGGGAAGGGACCACTTTTTTTATGGGAAGACTATTAATACAAAGGAGGCAATTACTACTACTTTCACTGAGGAGCAGGTATTAAAAGAACTTTCAAAGCTAAAAGTGAACAAATCAATGGAACCAGATGGGGTACATCCTAGGATACTAAAAGAGCTTAGAGAGGTTCTGGCAAAACCATTAACTAAATTATTCAAATTGTACAGTATCTTACATCCAGTAATTTACAGGGTCCCAAGCAGCATGGATTCACTGGGGGAAGATCATGTCAAACAAATCTTTTAGAATTTTTTGACTGGGTCAGTAAAGTATTGGATAAAGGGGGAGCAGTAGACATAGCTTATCTAGATTTTAGTAAAGCCACATCGCAGATTGTTAAATAAGCTGGAAGCTTTGGGATTGGATTTAAAGATAGTTGCATCGATAAGATCTTGGTTACAGGATAGACAGCAGAGGGTTGTAGTAAATGGAATCCCTTCTGGGGATGGTAAGGCAATCAGTGGAGTACTCCAGGGCTCTGTACTTGGAACAGTGCTATTTAATATCTTTATGAGTGATATTTCCTGTGATACTAAGGGGAAAATATGTGTTTTTGCAGATTACACAAAGATATATAACAGAGTAGACACACTAGGAGAGGTACAGAAAATGAGGGATGATCTTGGTAGACTGGAGTAATGGTCAAGAGTGTGGCAAATGCAGTTTAAAGCCAAAAAGTGCTAAATTATGCACTTGGGGAACAAAAACCCAAAAGCTCAATATATCCTTAATGGCACTACATTAGAAACTACTGAGGCGGAAAGGGATCTATGAGTCATTATTTCATGTGACTTAAAGGTAGCCAAGCAATGTAACAAAGCAATGAGAAAGGCAAGTCAAATGCTTGGTTGCATAGGGAGAGGAATTAGTAGCAGAAAGAGAGAAGTAGTGATGCCTCTTTATAGATCGTTGGTACGACCTCACCTAGAATACTGTGTTCAGTTCTGGAGGCCATATCTCCAGAAAGACATAAATACATTAGAGACTGTGCAAAGAAGAGCAACTTAATTGATACATGGCCTGTGTCACAAAACATACCAAGAAAGGCTAGGAACTAAACATGTATAGCTTGGAGCAGAGAAGAGAGAGAGGGGATATGATAGCAGCTTTCAAATATATCAAGGATAAACTGGAGGGTGGTAGATTCAGAGAAAATGTGTGGAAAAATTACTTCACTGACAGGGTGAAAGATAAGTGGAATAGCCTCCCATATGAGGTGGTTGAGGCTAACACAGTATATGCTTGGGATAAGTATAAGGATATCCTAAATCTCAAACTAAATTGAGGGTAAATAGGGTCTAGGGTCAGTATAGTTTTAAATAAACAACTGGGCAGACTGGATGGGCCATATGGCTCTTATCTGCCATCACTTTCTATGTTTCTATGTAAATTAATTGTACCTGTACTTATCTAAATTAAAAAATATATACAGTTGCTTCACTTAGTAAAATAGTCCATGGTCAGACCACCCAGTTTATTATACTCCATAATGTCCCACTAAAATGCCAGGATCAATAGAAGTCATATAACTGAACTGTTAATAAGGTGCCAGTCAGGTCGGCGACAGGGGGTCAGCTATGACAGGCCTGAGGTTCACAGGGACCCCTGTGATCCACTATTAAGGCATGATGGAATCCCCCAAATACATGAGTATACCGGGCCCCAAAGTTTTCTGTTGCTGAGCCTGGTTTCAGTACTGAATACTCCTAAGTACCCTCATAGAAACTTTACCAAACTGCTTCCAGAACTCTGTGCCTGGAAAATTACACATGGTAAATGTTCTATATGACACCTTTTGAGGAAAAAACCTGAATGTTCTGTGCACAAAATATCCTGATGCCACCTGGAAATTAAAGTTTACCCTTTTATGTTGCATAATTTATAACCATTCATATTCATTTCTAAAACTGAAAATTTATTTTATGGCAATATTTGTGGTCTGTAATCTTTAAAACCACAGCATGGATCTGCTGCCACAGTGTCAGCTAAGATATGCCAGCTCCACACTTCAAATATAAAAGAGAAAAAACTGCTACTAATACTGAACTAATGCTGTTATATCAACTCCAAGCACCACTGTTTACTTGCAGCGCCATGACCTCATTCTCAGGAGAAAATGGAAATCTCCAGTATGCCAGCGATTAGACAGTTCTCTTCCCAACAGACGGCATAATATAAATGTATATAAATTGAATTCCTTCATGAAAAGAAATCTGAATATCTTTGGAGTATTTTAGCAAATCATCTCCAGCTCTTATGGCAGGACTTCAAGGAGCAGCAGAAAGGGGATCTCTACACTCCCTCCCCCTCCCTCGTGGCATGGCTACTTCTATAAGAGGATATGGAAAGGCTGGGGACTGCCAATAATAACACTGAGTGCTTTATTGGGGATTCAGAATACATTTTTATTTAAATGCATTCAAAGAGATTTGAAGGTGGGATTTTGGGTGAATATACCACTGTGACATGTGCTGCTGTATATGTATGTATGTATGTATGTATGTGTGTATGTATCACACACACTGTTATATAATATCACAGGAAATTCTGCACTCAAATGTAAAGTACAACATGCAAAAAAAATGTAATCCGGCACCAAACAATAGTGTCAGTATTAGTCAAAAAGTGCAAATAGTACAAAAGAGAAATATCATATACCCATTTCACATCAACACCAAATCCCGGGTATTTGGTGGTGATGTGGAATGTCAAAAGACCCGGGATTTCAACCCGGGAAAAAAGAAGGGTTATTCCCGGGTCCTACCAAGGAAGGGTGGTGATGTGAAAGGTCCAGGGTAGTTTTCAACCCGGGTCTTTCACATCGCCTCCTGATTGGTGCAGATTTCTCTACTGTTGCTATGGCAACAGTAAACAAATCTGTTTTCAGCGTCGGATCTGTAAAAAAAAAAACATTTTCCAAGTATTGGAAAGTGGAAGTATTGGGCATGCTGATGCTTGTAGTGCTACAATCATCAGCATGCCCAGGGATGGCAGGGCATGCTAGCGCTTGGAGAACCACAAGTGCCAGCATGCCCTGTCATCTGTTACAACACAACACAAAATACATACCCCTCCTAGCACCTAATTAAAATATAGGGCCGGCCCCATACCTAAAAAAATAACCAAATCACGTTTGGTCACCATGGAAACGGGATCTCACAGCCTGCCCAAGGGTATAAATACACCGCAATGACAGCAGAGCTGTCATTAGCGTCGGGATGTCCTGCGGTGCAGGACATGAGTTCCTTCGGTCCTTAAGGTTTTTTATTTTGCAAGACCTCCCCCACAGATTAAAAGCTTAGAAGATGGGATCGTTATCAAGATGGTAAGTAACTATTTTTATTTATTATTGTTATGCTATTTTTTTTATCATTTATTTTGTACTTAATACAATTAGTGGTATTTTTTTTTTTTTTTTACATAATTTGCAGTATTAAATGTAATTTATTCTTTTTAGGGGGCATTAAATGTTTAGTATTTTTTTTAGGTTAGGGGCCAGCCCTATATTTTAATTAGGTGCTAGGAGGGGTATGTGTTTGTGTTGTAACGGATGACAGGGCATGCTGGCACTTGGGCATGCTGATGATTGTAGAACTACAAGCATCAGCATGCTGTGCAGCGTTAAAAATCCACTAAAACCCAGGAAATTCCTGGTGATGTGAAAGGGACAGACCCGGGAATTTTCCCGGGTTTTTGGTGTTTTAAAAGGTGTCTTTTTTTTTTTACCCTGCATTTCTTTCCCGGAAAAACCCGGGTCTAAAAACCTGGGTTTTTCAGAGTTGGGATGTGAAAGCAGCAATAATGTGCAAAAAAAGTCTACTATACAGCCAGGGACTTATAATAAAATATCAAGCAGTAAATCTGCTCTATTATGAAAAGGAAATGATATAGACAGTTCAATCCAATAATTTGTTCCAAGGATATAGTGCTGCTGTATATATATGGAACAAAAGAGTTCCGGCGCTCCAAACATACATTAAATAACACTATGTGTCAGCACATAAATAAAAAGGAGGTTTAGTTCACAATATAAGCTCAAATGCCCAGCGTCAAGGCACCTCCTGTAGGTGAGTCCCTATCCATTTGCTACATGTGTACACAGGAGGTCTCTGTTAAGACACTACCTGCATTTGAATAGCCTGCAGCGACCATGTTTGGGGAGTGGTCAGACTCTCAAATAAAACTAAACAGTAGCAAGAAAAATGGCTGCGCTTCTATCCAACAAATTAAATATGTGCAAGTGTATATATAAATATAGGGGTGCAGCCAAGGACAGGGCATGCTGATGATTGTAGAACTACAAGCATCAGCATGCTGTGCAGCGTTAAAAATCCACTAAAACCCGGGAAAGACCCGGGAATTTACCGGGTTGTTGGTGTTTTAAAAGGTTTGGTTTTTTTTACGCTGCATTTCTTTCCCGGAAAAACCCGGGTCAGAGTTGGTGATGTGAAAGCAGCAATAATGTGCAAAAAAGTCCACTATACAGCCAGGGATTTATAATAAAATATCAAGTAGTAAATCTGCTCTGTTATGAAAAGGAAATGATATAGACAGTTCAATTCAAGAATTTGTTCCAAGGATATCCATTTCATTAATATACAAAAACAATGGAGAGATGGTACTCAGCGTCTGTAATAGGTAGTGGCTTTAAGAGTCTGGACGACCGTTTTGGCATTCAGCCTTCATCATGGGGAACAGAGAAGGACCAACAGTAAAATAAATAAAAGTAAATAAAAAAATATATATATATTATATATACCAGTGGTAGAAGTGGAAATTTAGAAGTAACGGTATGGACATTTAGAAGTGGCAGTATGAAAATATAGATATAATAGAAGTCAATGGAGATTTATAGCTTTTTAATTAAACCACTGGGAGAAGTGACGGTATGGCCAGGGGCGGATTGGCAATAGGCCTTACCGGGAAGTTTCCCGGTAGGCCGGTACCCTGATGAGGCCGCACGGAGGCCGCCTCATCAGCACAGCATATTTTTTTTTTATGTTATCAGATCAGAGCTGCTGCTTCCCGGTCATTGTCTCAGTGCAGGTCCTGTACTGCAGAGGCCTCTCTCAGTAACACACTTCCCCTGAGAGGCCTCTGCAGTACAGGATCTGAATTGGGCCACTGAGGGAGACACAGCAGCTGCTGAACGTTCGGCACCTGAAGGCTGCAGCCATGAGACAGGATAGAAGAGCTCGTCTTACGGTTGCCAGGGGGCGGTCCCAGCCGTTGCTACAGAGCAACAGGCAGCCAATTGCAAGGCTGTCTGTTGCTGAGTGGGGCAGAGGCAGCCCCCTGGTAACTGTAAGAGGATTCCTTCTTTCCTGACTCTGCGGGGCTGCTAACTGCAGGATTTAACAGGTACAAGTGTGTATGTGTGTGTGTGTGTGTGTGTGTATATATATCTGGGTTGCAATGTGTGTATGTGTATGTATGGAGTGTACTGAGTGTACTGTGCATGTGAGTGTATGTGTTTGTGCAGTGATTTGCGTGTGTGAGTGTATGTGTATATCTAGGTTGCACTGTGTGTATGTATGGAGTGTACTGTGCATGTGAGTGTATGTGTTTATGCAGTGCTTTGTGTGTGTGAGTGTATATCTGGGTTGCACTGTGTGTGTATGTGTATGTATGGAGTGTACTGTGCATGTGAGTATATATGTGTGTGTATGGAGTGCTTTGTGTGTATATAGTGCATTGTGTGTGGGTGTTTGGAGTGCACTGCGTGTGTGTGTTTTTAATAAAAATCCAATTTATCCTTTTTTTTTTTAATTAATTTGGAAACGCTGACTGCCTTTATGGAAACAGTAGCGGCAGCCATCACTATACTGCAGGGGTTGTGGTGTGCAATAGCAGGATTGTCACTGATTGACGTCTGTGATCCACCTATGAGCAGCTATACTATGCTGTTCATAGGTAGATCAGAAATTTCAATCAAGTGCTAGAGTGATGGGGATGGTGGAGATTAGAGGCAATGCAGAGAGAGGGGGCTGGGATATGAGAATCAAGAGAATGTGAATGTATTTTGTGGATAGATAGTTATGTGTATTTGTATGTGTGACAATAGTTATGTGTATTTGTGTGTGTGACAGTTATGTGTAGTTGTAGGAGTGTGTATGTCAGTGTCAGTCATGGTCTGTGATTCTCTGTATTGCATAATGCAGGGTAATTGCGCTGTCCCAGCATTGCAGACCAGATACGACAGGAGAAGGAAATGAGTCTATCAAAATCCAGTGTAAGGTAGGATCATAGTTTAATTTATGTATATAATTAATGTATTTTGCGTCACACTGTGTGTGTGTGTAAATGTATATGGCGTGCACTGTGTGTGTGTGTGTGTGTGTGTATGTATATGGTGTTCACTGCGTGTGTGTGTGTATATGTAGATGGAGTGCACTGTGTGTGTGAGAGAGATATACAATAGAAAAACTAGTAAGCGCTATATTAGACACAAATATAAAATGCAGTGCTCAAATGAAATAATCAAAGTTACCCAAGTTATTACAATATGATATCTCTTCATTAAATTAAATCATAATACCATAAAGCATATACACCCACAAAACATCGACAGTCCTGTACTATATAGAAACACTCAATTTGTAAATGAAAAGACAAACAGTAGAAGGATAAACTCACACAATGCTCCAGTAAAGGTGGTGTCACATATATGGTATACACTAACTAGTATCCCACACTCTCGCTACCTCCAATACAAGACCTAGTTAACAGTTTACCTACAAATACTTGGGGTGCTGCCTGTTGGATGTTTAACAATTTATAGTTTAGGGCAGGGACTAATATAACTGTGTGTGCCCCGCCTACTTTCTGGTTAGCCCCTCCCCGAGTTTATTTGGTCCCGCCCACAGGAAGCCTCTTCCAGAATTTTTTCCAGGGCCACTTTATTTTCCCAATCTGCCCCTGAGTATGGCATACCCCCGTATACCCCCTCACTTCGAGCCCTGATATATATGTGCTATACTAATCAAAGACTACTGGAATTTCTGTTATTCGTTTGTTGTAATGTCCTTCAATCTGCCCCCTGACTCTTTAAACCAATTGTCAGCGCTATAGCCTGACTTTGTGTTGCCATAGCACCTAAAAAACCATGTGTCAGAATTTCTGAGCTCTGATTCTACAGCATTTTCCTTCCATTACACTCTATAACAGTTGCTTTCTGATACTGCACAAGAAACAATAGTATTTTTTTAAAAGAAATTGGGAGTCAGCACCTTCATTTGCTGTCTGCCTTGATTTTCCTCACAGCAACTATGGCAAGAATAACATAAATATTTATGAATACTTACCAATCCTAAGAGTTCCTGTTTGGTGCTGGGAGTAATACATCGCCTTTGTTTATTTTTACAAAGAAGTTGTGGTTTAGGTCTTTATATTTTTGCCCATGTGCCATTCACACACACAAATACAGGGTTAAATTTACTTAACTGCAGAAAAGAAAAAGTGGAGATGTTACCCATAGCAACCAATGAGATTCTAGCTCTCACTTTCCTATTACACAATAGAGAAAATATGAACATAAGATTTCCTCAATAGAAACTAGGGGAGTGTATTTAACTTGTCTTCAAAACCTTTAACTCAGGCACAAAAAATCCTTTTATCGAAATAATAAAATTTTTATTACATTCATATGCAGGAAAAAATACTTTGTGAACAAAAAATTCAAATCTTTTCTGTGGAATAGGTATTTCATCTGTTATATTAGATAATAAAGAGGGGCCTTAAATATATTGGAAGAAAACGGAGAAAGTGTTTATCTATATAATGTAAATGAAAACCCCATGGGGAATGTAGAGTTAACTAGACAGTGCAAGAAGGAATCTGAATTCTCCCCGACCTTTACCAGACTCACATAATGATTACTTTTATCAACTTGCCTCAAACAAATATCATAATCTATGTGATTTCCTATTTAAAAGAAACATGAGACCTGTGCATCTAATCTTACTAGAGCAGAGAAATCAGCTCTTGAGGATTTAAAAAAATTATCCTTCTATTATAATCATAGCCACTGATTAGGGTAGGGGTGTGGTGGTTCAGGATGTTATGGAGTTATGTTATGAAGCCCATCGTCAGCTAACAGATAGCAATTTCCAAGAATATAAGAAAATATTGAATAAAGCTAAGGCAAATCAATTGTTGTCTAAGCAAAAATTTAATTTTCTATATTCACCTCATCCTGTTACAGCTGTTTATTACCATGTACCAAAACTTTATAAAAATGCTAAAAATCCTCCAGGTCGCCCAATTTTATCTTGGATTGGCTCCCACCCTCCCCCCTCTCCCATTATGTTGATCTCACTTTATAACCATTTGTTTTAGCACTGAGGTCTTAATGACTCCACATATTTATTACATTTATCTACAGTTAAGTGGGAACCAGATATTTATGACTCTTGATGTAAAGGTACTCTATAGCAACATTCCACATAGTAAGAGTGTTGAAGTTATGGATTTAGTTTTACCATGAGCACCCCACATTTCAAGTTTAACGAGAAATTTTGGTTTCTGCCATACACACAATTATTTTATTTTGAAAGACACGTTCTATTTACAGGTGATGGAAATGGCCATAGGGACGCACTGTGCCCCGAGATGTGCCAAAGCGTATATGGGAGTACACAAGGAGGGATACATTTGGAGTACATTCAAAAAGAAGGTTGGCGTTCCAACCTTCCTGCATTTCCAAAGTTCACACATTAGTTGGAAACGTAATATCCCCAAAAACCAATTTTTTTTCGAAGGAAAAGGAATTATTCTTCAAAAATATCATATCAACAACATGCCCAACATCTCCTAAATACTTTAGGGATAGGGGTTATCCCAATAGTAAAATAAGCCTAGGAGGAGGTTAATTTAATGGATAGAAGCAAAATGTTAGAATTGACATCTAAAAAAGAAAAGAAAGGAGGTAAATGGAATAAATAGACCAATGGTATAGTGAATAAGATTGACAGGGAAATAAATTAAACTGATAAATATTATTTTTATGTCAAGATTCAATTATTGTTCATTAAAAATAGAGTATAGTGTTGGAAAATTATCCAAACTTAAACAGGACCACACCCTAAGACAAATTCTCCCAGAGTCCCTCTAAAATTATCTTCAAGAAATGAAAACATTTGCAAAATATCCTTGCCCCTATTGTTCCTAAATATGTAAGTGGGAGTGGTCAGGAATCAAAGACCCCTGTGAATTGGTTATCAGCAAAATGTGGCCTAGATAGATGTATTACATGCAAAATTAATTAAAAACCCTCTAATCTAAGGAAAGAAGTTACAACATATGAGGGTTTATAAATTGTAAAACACTCTTGTAATAAGTTTTATGTAGGCCAAACGGCCAGATCTTTAAGATTAAGATTTCTGGAACACCGCAGATAAATCCTGCATAAGCTGCAAAATCAAAGTGTACCAAAACATTTTGCTGATAAAGGTGACCCCACAGGGATTATTCTGGTGATATTAGAAACAATAGCCAAAACCTTTAAGATTAAACAACTATGTAAACAAGAAACTTACTGAATTATTACATTAAAAACCATGGGCCTGATTCAGATTTAAGAAGGAGCTTGAAATTAGGAGAGGGAAGTTTTTCCTGGGCTAAACCATGTTGACAGCGAGCTTACCTTTTTCTTAATACTTAGAATATTTAAACTTACAATGCATCAATTAATTTATCTAATTACGTACTTATTTATTTATTTAATTAATTGTATCATATTGGGCACTTTCAAATTTTTTTTGTTCTGATTAGAATATTTATTATTTATTATTTATTAACAGGTTTTTATATAGCGCCCACAGATTACGTAGCACTTTACAATGTTACAATCTTTATAACAATACTGGGGAATAACAGAAAGACTGGGTGGGTAAGAGGGCCCTGCTCACAGGCTTACACTCTATAGGACAGTGGGTTTGATACATAAGGGCAAGTGCTATATATCACACAATGGACCAGCCAGGGTGTATCACAAAAGTGTTCAATGCTCTGTATGCTCTAGTCACACAGCAGTGTTAGTAGCAGAGATGAGGGAATTGTAGAACAGAGAGCGTGCGGGTTTGTGTTCGTAATGTGTTAAATTGTAGAAGTGGTTGATAATATGGTATTTAATGCTTAGGGTGGTTGTGGAATTTGATAAGCTTGTCTGAAGAGATGAGTTTTAAGGGAACGCTTGAAAGATTGTAGAGTAGTGGATAGTCTTAATGGGCGAGGAAGGCTATTCCAGAAAGTGGGTGCTGCCCGGGAGAAGTCTTGCAACCTTAAATCTGAGCATTTATGAGGTACAGAGGTGAGTTGTAGATCTTGTGATGATCTGAGAGAACGTGCTGGGATATATCTTGAGACAAGTGAGGAAATGTATGCAGGTGCAGTGTTGCTTATGGCTTTATAGGTTAGCAAGAGGATTTTGTATTTGATTCTGTATTTTACAGGCAGCCAATGTAGAGACTGACAGAGTGGAGTAGCTGTAGTTGAGCGTTTTGCAAGGAAGATCAGTCTCGCTGCTGCATGCAATAT
>WWET01006908.1:0-10755 GCA_011038615.1 Limnodynastes dumerilii | reverse complement strand
TAGTAAAGTAATAATAATATATATAGAATTGATTGGAAACCATGTGGACATTGGACAAATTCTCATGATTAACAGAGACATAGGCAAGAGCAATTTTATTATTAAATAATAGTAATAATAATATATATAGAATTGATTGGAAACCATGTGGACATTGGACAAATTCTCATGATTAACAGAGACATAGGCAAAATCAGAGCAATTTCTAACCTCAGGAAAGACTTCTTCTATAGGACAGCTCATTTCAAGGGAAACATCCTATTTTCATATATTCTTAACCAAGGATGTTCTCGACCAAAATTTGACTATCACTATATTTCTTTGATGCATAATGCATCACATGGAACATCAGATGATCAGAAAAAAAGAAAGAGAGAATAAGTTACCATCTGACAATAAATTATAATATTAAATGTACATTTTATTATTTATTATTTTATTATTATATCATTACTTTATTTTGTTATATTTATTGTCCGGTCATCTAAGTCTGTTTGGTTCATATAATATGTACATTTATTATTATAATTTCTTTATATTGTTTTAAATTGTTTACTCTATATATAGGGATCATTGTTTGAGCGCTGAATACCCTTCAGTCTTCTGTTACTTACCTTTGATGATTTCTCCTTCCTCCTTGGTGCTCCCTCTCTCCGTCTGTGTGCGGTCATGTAATGCAGTAGAGGTAATACAGGGCTACAGGAGCCCTATAGGACCAAGTGTTCGGTCACTGCCATTCACAGTAACAGATTTGGTCCTACAGGGCTCCTGTAGGAGCCCTGTATTACCTGTACTTTGCAGTGTAAAGCACGTGCTTTACAAAAAAAAAAAAAACTTTGCCCCAAGGGTCTGATCTCTCGGGACAAGTTGTGAGGTGGGCAGGACAGTGGGACAGTCTCCTGAAAGCAAGACCCTTGAGGTACTCCTGATGCTGACTGCATTTGGTATGAAGCAAAACTAGAAACAAATAGACAGCGCTATTTAGAGTAAAATAATTCAAAATAAAGTCCAGTAGGTAGAGAATGGTGGCAGTAATGAAAACTGACACTGGCATAAAAAGTACTTATTCTATTTATTGCAAACACTAAAATACATTAGAACATCAATAAATCCATATAATAATAAAAATAGTAACGATATTGCAATATAGCAGGAGAAATTAATAAGAACCACTTTGATCTCACACCACTTATTCTACTGTCACTAGATAATGAATGTTCCACATGTAGGGATTGGACCCTACTTATTAATATTTTTAAGATCCCTCTCAACCGATGGTCAATTGTATGGTGGTAAGCATAAGATAGAATTAGCTCGAGCAAAAAGCAAAGAAATTCTCTCGCACATTTATATACAGTGTTACCATAGAATGTTCCTGGTGTCCGCCAGGGTTCCGACGCTAGGCACAGGTGGAGTAGGTACTCGTCGGGACCCGCTTCCAGAAGAGTAAGTAACCACTGTTACCGTGTGTTCCAATGTCCACTGGAGCTCCGATTCAAGATACAAATTTAGAGGAGATGTTTTCCAGGGCTCCCTTATAGGAGAATTGGTGTAAAGCAATAAGCTCGAAGTTGCTGATCCAATGTCCGTATGACTTTCGGCACTCATACATATGGTTTAGATGGAAGCAGATAACAGCTGCCGGATCTACGAGCTCCACACAGGGGGACGGATTTAGCTGGTATAGTTCGTATTAACGGGAAACAGTAAGAGCTGAGGTGGCCAACCCTGGATTACCAATTATTCCCAATATTCTCGTACAGATGAGTGACAGTGGAGTATGAGTGGTGGTGGTCTCCAAGTTCTCCAAATATAGACCCGCTTACGCATTTTGTCCTACACGTTGGACTTTTTCAAAGCGATACTGTGTTGGTCTGTGGTTGTGTTTTTATACATGTCTCATTCTCCTTCAGGTGTTTTAAATTGGTTCCACATTACTTCCCAGGGTTAATTGATCCACCTGGGTACCTGCATTCACTTTATAACAAAAGTCACAAAGTTACATTTTACTATTTTGCCAGTGTCAGTAAACAATATATACATTTAAAATATACATTAGAATATTTAGTTCACAATTTCACAAGCTTTCATAAAAAACTCTAATCCAACATATCACTTTATAAACTTGCAGAAAATGCAAAAATACCAAGTTATGAAATATTTCTATCTACCCCTCCTTGACTTGTTCAAACTCTCGACCTCTTCCACCCCAGATGGTTTCCCTACCTCTGTACTACCCCTATTACAAGTCTATTTACTATAACTTTTGAATGATATACTATAGGTCAACCTTCCACAAATAGATCGATGTATATTAGTACCATATTTCCCATGTATGATTATAAATATCTTATATTCAAGGAATCCCTTTATTAAAAAAATATATGTAAATATATGTATATATGCACCTCACAAATTAAATTCATATATTATAGTATAGACATGACCTTATACACTGATAGATTAGTAAGTAAATAAATTAATATTATTCATGGAGAGAAGTAAATGGGTTCATCGTATACATTATATATAAATTAGTATATTATAAGCATGACATTATATATTGATGGGCTGATCAGCACATAAAAATCTACCCCTCCTAGGGGGTTTCAAACCCTCAACCTTTTACATCCCAGTTGGTTACCCTACCTCTGGACTACCCCTATTACAGATTTATTTACTATGACTTTTAAATGGTATATTATAGGTCAACCATAAATAAGTCAGTGTATTAATACGATATTTCCCATGTATGATGATAAATATCTTATGTTCAAGGAATCCCTTTATAAAGACAATACATGTGTATATATATACTCCACAAATTAGATTCATATATTATAGACATGACCTTATACATTGATGGATTGGTAAGTAAATAACTTAATATTATTCATGGAGAGAAATAAATAGGTTCATTGTATACATTATATATAAATTTGTATATTATAAACATGACATTATACGTTGATGGGCTGATAGGCACATAAAATTTATATTGTTCATAAAGAGAGTAAATAGATTCATCATTAGTTTATATATAAAACACCTCAATATTTTCAGAGAGACTATAAGTCTCTATTGTAATACTCCTATTCATCCTTATATATTTCTTTCATATTTCTAATGATTTTCGATTTATATATGGAGCTAAACAAATATATAAGATGCTTATGCAGAAAACGTTATTTTGCCTTAAAGCTCTTAAAAAGGAACAATGAGGATCAGAAGGAACCCTAAATGTTAAATATAGATGAGAAAAAATGCCTGGAGGATATGGAGGAACTATTACTATAAAATGGGGGAAAAGGAATTGATGTAGAGATCCCCCTCTATGATATAAATAATAAGAATGGCAAAGTCAAAACCTTCAAAAACAAGTCCGAATTTTGCCCGATTAATCATAAAAGTCCAGCAATCACCGGCTTCTATAGAGCCACATTCAATGATTTAAAAAAAATTATGCTTAACGTATGATAAGGATATTAAGATTAAAAACAATAACCTATCAAAATGGGAGAGCAAAGCCCTAAAGAAACTTATTAAAGATAGAAGTAGAGTAATAAGGGCGGCCGATATGGGAGGGAGCGTGGTGATTATGGACTGGGAATATTACGAGAAAGAGGCTTTAAGACAATTGGGCGATCAAGAAGTGTACAATTTGCTTAGTGTGGATCCGACAAGAAGCTTTCAGGAGGAGATACTTGCGTATCTATCCAGGGGATTCGAAAGGGGGGTTATATCCAGGGAAACTTTGAATTTTTTGTTTATTCAGCACCCGGTCACACCAATATTTTATCATTTACCCAAAATTCACAAGTCCCAGTCACTGTCCACTAATCTATCAGCGTTTATTATTTCTAAGTTACAAAAATATGTGATTGAATTAAAATCTCACTTAAAAGACACTACCCACCTTCTTAATATCATTGAGAACAGTGATTGGGTGACTGATTGATTTTTTAACTTTAGACATACAATCATTTTACTCTAACATACCACACGTAAAAGCCTGTAGTTACCTACATTTTAGAAGTGGGCACTACAGGCCTTGGATTGAACATATTCCATACAGTCAATTAATAAGACTACGTAGAAATTGTTGCAGAGATGAGGACTTTTGCCAGAAAAATGTTAGACAATTTTGAAGGTAAAGGTTATCCTAAAGGACTTTTGGAAAAGTCCCTAAAGGGGTAAAGAGAACTAATCTACTTAAGGGAAAGAAAAAAAACACGTAAAAGGGAGGAAGAAATGTTATTTATTTCAAAATATAATTGCAAATCTAATCAAATAAAACAGATCTTGAGAAAGAATTTTTATCTCTTACAGCAGGATAATATTCTACACCCCATTATAGGGGAAAAACCAAATATAATTTTTAAGAAAAATAAAAACTTGAAAAGCCTTTTGGCCCCTAGCCAGGTGAGAGATCCAAATTCTAGTATTAATCTAAATAAAAATGAATCCCCAAGGGGAAACAAAAGAGGGTGTTTTAAGTGTTAAAGGAAAAATTGTCTCAATATTCTGCATGGTATTGGGAGTATAATGTCAATCACAAATAAACAAGTTTTTGAAATAAAAGATTATATATCATGTGAAACGACCTTTGCAATATATGTCCTCTAGTGCTCCTGCCCACGCCAATACGTGGTCAGGACCACTAGGAAAATTCAAAACAGATTTCGGGAACACCGTAGGAACGTGAATAAAGTGACCAAACATAGTGTTTCCAGACACTTTCTTGAGTGCCATGGAGGAGATCCGGGGTGTCTTAAGGTGTGTGGAATAGAGGCTATTGAACCTACGGAGAGGGGGGGGGATAGATACAGTAGGCTTTGCAGATGTGAAGCCTACTGGATCTTCTTCCTCCAGACATTGATACCAGAAGGTCTAAATGAAAATATCGAGTTTAATGATACTGGTTATTGATACTGATATTGTCATGGATATGGACGTCATTGAACTTTAAACTATTCCTCAACCCTTGAATGAATAAATATTAAAGCCTCTAAAGAATAAAAGATAAGAGATGGATTGATGGGCAATGAAATGAAAAATAGAAATAGATTTACAAATATTCAATATACAAAACTCATTAGAAATATGAAAGAAATATATAAGGATGAATAGGAGTATTACAATAGAGACTTATAGTCTCTCTGAAAATATTGAGGTGTTTTATATATAAACTAATGATAAATCTATTTACTCTCTTTATGAACAATATTAATTTTATGTGCCTATCAGCCCATCAACGTATAATGTCATGTTTATAATATACAAATTTATATATAATGTATACGATGGACCTATTTATTTCTCTCCATGAATAATATTAAGTTATTTACTTACCAATCCATCAATGTATAAGGTCATGTCTATAATATATGAATCTAATTTGTGGAGTATATATATACACATGTATTGTCTTTATAAAGGGATTCCTTGAACATAAGATATTTATCATCATACATGGGAAATATTGTATTAATACACTGACTTAATGAAGGTTGACCTATAATATATCATTTGAAAGTCATGGTTAATAGACCTGCAATAGGGGTAGTCCAGAGGTAGGGTAACCACCTGCGATGGAAGAGGTTGAGGGTTCTAATGTATTTTAGTGTTTGCAATAAATAGAATAAGTACTTTTTATGCCAGTGTCAGTTTTCATTACTGCCACCATTCTCTATCCTACCAGACTTTATTTTGAATTATTTTACTCTAAATAGCGCTGTCTTTTTGTTTTTATTTTGTGTAACATTTTTCAAACGTAAGTTTTGCCAACCATAGAACCGGAAACAAACTTTGACAGAAAGCTTCATATGGAGATGTGAATTTTATGTATAGAAAACAAACGAATACACTGGCGCACTATAATCAGCTGTTTGTGATCTAGGTGGGCACAACTATACGCCATAAGGACAGTTAGAGGAGCACCCCGATGTTGGCTAGGGCCATGTTTATGTAAATTCTATGCTACATGCTATAGTTTTAGACTTACTGATCTTCATCTGCTGAACATTTAACTGATTATCACGAGCAAATGATATGTTTTGCATCAGCAAAATACAACAATTATTTGTGAGAGTCAGCATGACTTTATAAATGACAGCCTTAATTCACTTTAATGTTGTGCTCCTGATGAATCGGTGAGATACCGTGAAACGCGTTGAGCCTTAAGGACTTCCACTTATGCTCACAGACCCTGCCTTGTCATTGTACATTGATCGCAGCATTATGAAGAAGCTAGCGGTTACATCTCTCTCCTCGCTGTCAGTCCATGCAGCGTTGTCCGTGCTAATTTAAAACACCTGAAGGAGAATGAGACATGTATAAAAACACAACCACAGACCAACACAGTATCGCTTTGAAAAAGTCTGTGTAGGACGAAACGCATAAGCGGGTCTATATTTGGAGAACTTGGAGACCACCACCACTCATACTTCCACTATCACTCATCTGTACGAGAATATCGGGAATAATTGGTAATCCATTGTTGGCCATCTCGGCTCTTACCGTTTCCCGTTAATACGGACTATACCAGCTAAATCCATCCCCCTGTGTGGAGCTCGTAGATCCGGCAGCTGTTATCTGCTTCCATCTAAACCATATGTATGAGTGCCGATAGTCATACGGACATTGGATCAGCAACTTCGAGCTTATTGCTTTACACCAATTCTCCTATAAGGGAGCCCTGGAAAACATCTACTCTAAATTTGTATCTTGAATCGGAGCTCCAGTGGACATTGGAACACACGGTAACAGTGGTTACTTACTCTTCTGGAAGCGGGTCCCGACGAACACCTACTCCACCTGTGCCTAGCGTCGGAACCCTGGCGGACACCAGGAACATTCTATGGTAACACTGTATATAAATGTGTGAGAGAATTTCTTTGCTTTTTGCTCGAGCTAATTCTATCTTATGCTTACCACCATACAATTGACCATTGGTTGAGAGGGATCTTAAAAATATTAATAAGTAGGGTCCAATCCCTACATGTGGAAAATTCATTATCTAGTGACAGTAGAATAAGTAGTGTGAGATCAAAGTGGTTCCTATTAATTTCTCCTGCTATATTGCAATATCGTTACTATTTTTATTATTATATGGATTTATTGATGTTCTAATGTATTTTAGTGTTTGCAATAAATAGAATAAGTACTTTTCATGCCAGTGTCAGTTTTCATTACTGCCACCATTCTCTATCCTACTGGACTTTATTTTGAATTATTTTACTCTAAATAGCGCTGTCTTTTTGTTTTTATTTTTTGGCTGGAGGTTGAACTTTCTTTAACCCCCTAATTGGGAGAACTGCATAATATTCCCCTGACGGCTGCTTTAATACTATTTACAACAAATTTACATATCTTTAATTAGATAGCGCCCATAAAATAAACTTTTTTTATATGAAGCAAAACTAGACTCCATCCAAAAAGAGTTGCATGGGAGAGGGCCAGAAGAGGTGAAACACCAAGAGTCATGATAAAGAGAGGTCTAATAAGGTCCCAAATCAATAAAAGTGACCAGTATACAGTATACAGACTAGTGAGAGAGCCGGGCAGGTATTACCTCCAGCACAGGTGATTGGCCTCACTAATGATGACTTACATGGGGCATAATGTTCTCATAATGGAGGCTCCAGACTAACAGAGGAGCTTATTGTATACACAGACACCCCAGCGATGGAGCAGGGACAGAGAAACTCGTCCTGCCATTTATGTATGGGAAGGGAAAGGATTAATGTGACACTGCTGGAAAAGATCTGCACAGCGAAGACAGGATTAATGTGGATACTAAGAGAAATTATCTGCAGGAAGAGGACAGGGTTAATGGGGACACTAGTGGAGATCATTTTAAGGTAAAGTACAAGGTTAATGTGGAGAATGGGAGAGATAATCTGAAGGCAGTGGACAGGGTTAATGGGCCTGATCCAGAGCTACGAAATTTTCGCACGACGGGCGAATGCGAACTTTCGCTCGTGCGTATCAACATACACGCCCCTAACACTCCCATAGTAAAGTCCCTGCTTACGGCGGCTATACCCTACACTGGGTACGACCGTCGGCCGTACGAATTTTCGCACAAAATACGCTGAGCGTACGGGCTTAGCACGCCCATACTGTACAATTTAAATGGCTATCCCCGCCTCCCTGTTGTAAAACGAGCGCCCAGCCGACCGTCGTACTGTACGCACGCCCCTCGAGCGAAAAATTCGCACACCATACGAACGCTATACGCTCATGTCGTCCAGCCGACAGGAAGCTGTCATACTGGGCATGCGCAGTGCGAATTTTCGTACGAAAATACGCAAAAAACGGGCGTACGCTCGCCCGTCGTACAGCAATTTCGTAGCTCTGGATCAGGCCCAATGTGGAGACTGGAAGAGACAATATGAAGGGAGAGGACTGGATTAATGTGGAGAATGGGGGAGATGATCTGCAGGGAGTGGACAGGGTTAATGTGGAGAATGGGGGAGATAATCTGCAGGGAGAGGACTTGAGGTACTCATGATGCTCACTGCACTTGGTATGTCAGGGCCATTGTTATGGCTGTTAGTCTCAATGCTTTTGCTGTCTGTATTCTTCCACAGCTAACCACAGCCTATGCAGGACAAGCAAAGCATGTATAAGGGGCCCCCAAGCCACTCACCAGTCTAAAGCAGGGCAGTGGCAGCAGGGGAGACACGCTACATCCTGGCTTGGTGCAATCAGACCCAGGAACTCCGCAGTGGTGATTTCCTGTGTGCTGAGCTTCCTCTATCAGATCGTCACAGCACCAGCTGCTGGACAACTGGCTCATTGCTACTCAAATAGAGGGAAAAAAATTCTCTGCTTATCGGGACAAACAAGACAACGGGCGGGACAGTGCATCGAAATCGGGACTGTCCCACACAAATCGGGACAGTTGGAAGGTATGCTCCTGGGTAAAACTCTGTTGATTTCAGGGGAGTCATATTTCATCTATTGCAAACAGTATAAGAGTTGAGAGAGGTGGCATTTCCTATTCTAAGTCTAAATACAGTGTAAAAGTAAAACATTTCTGTGTGCAGTAAGCAAAAGCAAAGATATTTCTCTGGATGCAAAGAATACAATTAACTTGACTCCTCCCTGAAATCAAAATGATTTGCCCAGGAGTAACTTTCCTCTCTTATTTTCAATCTCTGCTTCTGGTCCTAGCTATCTTACAGCAAAGAAAGGATAAGTTTGGTATTTATAGTGCCTGTCCTTCTTACTTTAACAATTTCTAGATGCCTTGATAGCATAGCCTAACTCTAGCATATTGCTCCAAATCTTTTTGTAGGTTCTTAGTGAGCACTGAAATCATGATCCTGAATCTATCTTACTGTGGGCAAAAACAATTAAAACATAGATTGTAGGGAATTAAATAAACCACCTAGTACTGTCAAAGGCATGATAACAATTAAGTAGAATAACTGTTCATTTAGATATTTCAAGTGACACACTGTTTTAATGAAACAATACTCAAATATAGAAAGTACAGATCTCTGTTCCAGCATTGAATTTCGGAAATATACAGATAGATATTCATAATGCACTTATGCATTGCTCAAAAAGCTTGACCAGTGACTGACGTGCTTTTCTGAAAAACACCTTTGACATTCACAGAATCTTTCTGATTCTTAGTGCCACCTGTTCTTATGCCCTTCAGCCAGATCTCAAAGTCTTAAATAATAAAAGATTAAGGTCCTTTTTTTATTTTATGCCAACCTAAGAAAATATATTTCGCTTTCCATCCACACAAAATCCCTTTTATTTCCCCTTGCAAGTATTGAAAGAAAAAAAAAATCAGTAGTGTGCCAAGTTAGAATATTCCAGCCAGCCAACTCAAGAAATGGTATGTGCCCACAATAGAAACCTCAAAACATATGTACAATCCGGAATCATGGCTTGTATAACTCAGTTTGCACGCATCCATCTTACTGGCAGTTCTCTGAATAAGCTTGTACAAGATCTTTGCAATGAGAGAGTTGGTGCCAATATAAAGATTCTGTGAAGATTAACACACAGAGTTTGCTGTAATTTCTGACCATGGTATGAATAAAATTCACAAGCTTTCTTAAAATGGGTGTTTGTGGGAATGGCATAGCAATGTAAATTCTGTGTTTCTTCTTTTATTCCTTCTGTATAAACTACTTTATTCATCACACAAGAGAAGTATCGTTTTGAATTTTAGTGTTACAATTCTATAGCGACAAACATAGTATTTTAATCAATTTTAACATGCCACATATTACAATGCCTTCTAATTATGTCAGGGTTGCCGACTTTTAAAAGCTTCCTTCCAGGAGATCCTGGAGGGAAGCCATAGATGCATGTAGGGGGTGGGGCTTAACGATGCAATTTATGCAAATCATGTCCTTAAGCCTGTCCCATGACCATCAATTACCTCTTTCGGGGTTTCATAGGGATGGGGGTGGGGCTAGATGACGCAATTTGTGTCATTAAGTCCCTCCCTGTCTCTAGCAACATACTAGTAAACAAGTGTTGCCAGGCAGGAAACCACGAGCCTCAAGTCCCTTGAGGGAGATTTGCTGGTTATAGTTATTGTTACGGTACCTCGGGATTACCAGGACGGTGGACCGGGGTGACCGTGGATTGGAGGCGGAAATGGAACAGTACACCGGGTTTACCCACAACTGGAACCAGAGTAACTGTAAGAGGTAAAGAGCGAGCAATTCCCCAAGGCGTACCACCTGACTTCGGACCGAGTGTTCGCTAGAGCCCCTGATG
>WWET01006907.1:4516-25849 GCA_011038615.1 Limnodynastes dumerilii | reverse complement strand
GTAATGCCTATTTGTGACGTGTGAGAACACAGCTGATCATTATCCTCGCAAGCGAGCTAGGATCTTCGGTCCATAGGAGCGAGCAGTGAGTATATCGGCATCACATGCTGTACCTTACTTTGGAACCGGGAAATTTATTACACAGTATTGGAACTCCATTATGACTATTTGGTTTCTACCAATCCTACAAATATTGGGACATTCATTTCCCTAAACGGCATTGGAATACCGAACATTACCATCTTGCTTTCCGAGTATTATTTGATATCAGTATTGCTTGGATTTTACCTCCTCATGGTATTTCTTTGGAGTGACTCTGATCTGGATGCTGTTATATGAATGGGACATTCCTGTCCCTAATTTCCATGGATTATCTTCCCCAGTATCTAATTTTATATTTTTTATAGTGCCCCTCTTCTCAAGTTGGCTGACTAAATTAACCCTAGTATGTGTATGTAGGTGTTAGGGACCTTAGTATGTAGCTCCACTAGGGGCAGGGACTGATTATTATTATTATAAGGTGGCACAAGGTGTCTGCAGTGCCGTACAAAATACAACAACAAAATACAGGACAGACATACAGGGCAGGGATGGACAGCATAGTACATAATAAAATATAATATAAATATAAAAGTATCACAAAAATACAATAAAGTGAAGCAAGCACAGACCGCAAGGAAAAATGCGAGGCGTCAAGCTTGGCAGATCAGTGAGCAGGGAATATAGCGCAGTGAGAGGTTGTCAGGGAGCCACCTGGGGTGGATGGGGTAAAAGGGTAGCAGAGGGGGACAAGAGGGTACGAAGTGAGGGTGGAGTGGTGGAGGAGAGAACAACACTAGGATGGAGGGCCCTGCTCTCGTGAGTTAACATAATAAGAGGGAGGGATGAACTTACAGAAAGCATAAGGAGGGGGAGGAAGTGGACTGCTGATGTGAGCGGAGGAGAGGGGGAAGGAAGGAGAAGAAGGGATAGATGTAGGATGCAGTGAGGATGTTAAGTGGAGAAGGGGTAGGCTAGCCTGAACAGGTGCATTTTGAGTGAGCACTTGAAGAAATGTGGGGGAGAGTATGACTGAAGAAGGGAGGTCATTCCAGTGCAAAGGTGCATCATGGGAGAAGTCCTGGATAAGTGCGTGAGATGTGGGGATCAGTAGGGAGGTCAGACAGCAGTGGTTAGCTGAATGGAGGGAAGGGGTATGGAGAGGCCAAGGTAGAGCGGCATGAGAGGAAGATGAGCCTAGAAGCAGCATTGAGTATAGATTGAAGGGGGGCTCTGATGTGAATGTTTATTGTTCTCTGTAAAGTGATTCAGACAATTTGTGGCACTATAAATAAGCGTTAATGATAATAATAAAATGCACACAACAAATGAATATCCCCTATTGTACTATGGGTAATCTTCAGATAAACATCTCTTGAAACCCATTATTAATTACAATATGTATTTTCATTTATTTTTATTTTGTAGGTTATCCTTTCCCCACTGCTCCTCCAGTTGATCCATTTGCAAGGATACGCGTAGATGATTGTGGCAAAACGAAAGGATGCTTTAGGTCAGTATGTAATATGCTACATATATTTGCAATTGCATTCTAATCTCTCTGGAGTGACTATTGCACTGTACATATATTTGTCTGCATCTTGTATCATGTGGGTATACCACAATATGAGCCACCTGCCTGTTTTCTTTTATTGTCTGTCAGTTTGTGCCTGCCAATCTCCTGTATTTTGTCACAGCCTAGTCCATCGTGGGCTGTACCTGTGACTCCGTCTTATGGTCTGTTGATAAACTTTTACCATGAGCATAGGTGCTGGGCATCCAAGAACCAGTGATTAAGGGAAAGTTGGCTTACTATACATGAAGACCTCTTTTGTTCTAATAGTTCATCATCCATCCAGGAGCCCTAACTATAGCAATACATTGCTATAGGTCATATAAAGATAAAAAAAATTGTAGTTAAGTTTTAAAGTTTTTGTTTATATTTAAAGATACCCATAGGTATTAAGTAGAATTATATAAAGCACGTTCTTGTTGGGTGGTATTCAGTTATGGCTGCACAAAGCCAGAGGTAGTTTAAAACTTACCTCATCATTGTGATGCTAATATGCATGTGCATTGGTCGAGAGCAGAATTGCTCTCCTTAAAATGTCCATCAGACTGGCCGCAGGAGGCTCCTTCCTGGATGGGGCTGAGATGAGGAGTGGCTCCCCCTAGCTCCTGCCTCCCTCACTCTGCGATCCCCAGCTCATTTCCCGTCATTTTAATGGGCATTTGACTAGTCTTAATTATTAAGCTGCTGCTGGCTAATTTAATAGACAGGAATTGAATAAAACCTTTTAAATAGGGGGCATTGATAGTCCTAATAGGAAGACACCGCTTTTCCATTGCTTTACACACTTTGGGCTGAATCCAGAGTTAAGTAAGTGCTTGAAATTAGTTACTCCTGGGCTAAACCATGTTGATTGCAGGAGGAGTCAAGTTAATTGTATTCTTTACATGCAGGGATATATATTTGAATTGCACACTGCACTGTTATTTAGACTTGGGATAGGAAACATCACCTCTCATCTCTAATACTGTTTGCAACAGATGAAATATGACTCCCCTCACCATGGTTCTCATCTCTAATACTGTTTGCAACAGATGAAATATGACTCCCCTGCAATCACCATGGTTTAGCCCAGGAGTAACTAATTTAAAGCACTTACTTAAGTCTGTATCCAGCCCAATGTGTGTATGAACATGGTGGATGTTAGACATTGGGGATCATATTCACACTTAAGAATGAGTAAGTTGTGGACAGATCTGCCCCTAACTGACTCCTCCAGCCCGTAATGCGCCCCCTGCCTTTAGGGCTATCTTATCTTACCATGCGTAGTTTCACCCTCCCTCGTGCTCTTCTGTAATCATAGTTGCTGACTCTCCCGGGATGTTCGGGCAGTTCTGGTATCCCTGAAGAGCCGTCAAATCTCCTGCAAGGAACTTGAGGCTCGTGGTTTCCATGAAATGTCTGCCCCCCTGCCTAGCAACACTAGTTTACAAGTGTTGCTAGGGACAGGGAGGGACTTGATGACACAAATTGCATCATGAAGCCCCACCCCCATCCCTATGAAACCCAGAAAGGGGTAATTGATAGTCAAGGGGCGGGGCTTAATGATGTAATTTGCATAAATCTCACTGTTAAGCCCCGCCCCCTGCGTGCATCTATGGCTTCCCTCCAGGATCTCCCGAAGGAAAGCCTTTAAAAGTCGGCAACCTTGTCTATAATGCATAATGCTTTAGGAGCATTGACACGTTTAATAACATATTTTAAGGATGATGTCCCTCAATCCTATGGTAAACAGCGGAGGGAGCGCTGTGTCCCCCTTCACATTCTACACACCTTTTTGATGGTGCTTGCATAATTGTAATATAATTACTGGATCCAGACATATAATCTCTTCCCTTCCCTTTAATCCCCGCTTTCTGATAATATTTTACCCTGTCCAGATAACTTATGGTGTCCCCCCCCCCCATCGACTCAATCTCTTTCCCATGTGTCTCTCCAACCCCCGCTCTCTTTCATCATGTGTCTGTCTAACCTCTACTCTCTTTCATCTTGTGTATATCTAAGCCCCACTCTCTTTCATCATGTGTCTACTAACCTCCACTCTCTTTCCCCTTGTGTATCTCTAAGCCCCCACTCTTTTTCATCATGTGTCTACTAACCTCACTCTCTTTCCTCCTGTGTCTCCCTAAGCCCCACTATCT
Organism: Limnodynastes dumerilii; assembly: GCA_011038615.1. Classification (NCBI taxonomy): domain Eukaryota; kingdom Metazoa; phylum Chordata; class Amphibia; order Anura; family Limnodynastidae; genus Limnodynastes; species Limnodynastes dumerilii. The sequence goes on along the minus strand of WWET01006907.1, from coordinate 22,099 downwards.
CAACATATGTCTCTCTAACCCCCAATTTCTTTACCCCTGTGTCTCTTTAGCCCCCACTCTATTTCCTCCTGTGTCTCTCTAGCCCCCCACTCTCTTACAGCATGTGCCTCTCTAAACCCCACTCTCTTTCCCCCGTGTCTCTCTAAGCCCCACTATCTCATCATGTGTATCTCTAACCCTTACTCTATTTCCCTCAATGTCTCTTACCCCAAGCACTCTCTCTCTGTCTTTCATACCTCCTCTGAATTCTATGGTTATTCAACCTGCAACATATTTCATCACTGACCAACATGTGTATTAACACTTTATATTTCAATCATTTGCAATATTTGGATGTAGGGACTCATGTTAGTACAGAACATCTTATTCTGCACATAATTACCATAGATTGTCTTTAACATATTTTTGTGTACACCTTTTGACTTTATCCTTTGCAATAAAATGTTATGCCGATTTTCATTTAGTTTTATGTCATTTATTTTTTATTATACCTGTGTTGAATGTTTATGTTTTTTGTTGCTTTTAAATTTGATTAATTAAATATGATCGTGAAACAACTTTAAAGCAACGATCATCTTCTTGTGACTTGCGGAGATGCGTGGGAGAGAGATGTTCCTGCTAACAGTTATTTTATTTGTATTTTTTCAGTATTATACATGTGTGGTAGAGAATGTTAGTTATTTGCTGCTGTTCTCGGTTAGGTGCCACATATTCTTCACATTGATGGACAAAGCAATACTGGAAAATCTACATCAATAATCCTATTACCTCTGTAAACAGTATTTTCAGTGACTTACTGTCTATCTGTTGTCACAGTTGACATTCAGTTGTCCTAACTAGGTTTTTTTTATCATTTAAATACCAGGTAAGTAACATGTTATCATGTATATTCATTGCTCATAGCTGTCAACCAACCAATCATTATCTGCTTGTCAGAGCGTCTGTGACAAGAAACATAAACGACTGTCAAAAAAAAGATACTGTCATTTTGCAGCACGAACATTGGCTTAAAATGCTCAGTATGTCATGTGACATTCAGGATAGGAGAAAGAGGGATGTTCAGACACAGGCAGAGCTCAGAGGAGCATCTCAAAGCCTCTCTGAACACTATAGCATGACAGCACTGAATTAGAACTTATTAAATAGCATAAGGAAATATCCTGCTGTAGGGATTTATGTTCGAGTAAGTGCTATTTTCATTACATATTTATACCCTGATCCAGGGTTTTTGGACAGCAGAAGTGCAAATGCACTAATGACAATAGATAGATTGTACTGCTACTGGGCAACATATGAAACATGCAAACGAATATGTAACAGCCTACACAAGATTGCAAGCTTCTAAATAGATATATTTATTTTTTAATAAGTAATTAAAATTGTTTTTATTTCTGAGCTGTGTAATGTACTAAAATTGTCACACATAATTAGAACTAGAAATGAACGCTGACCATGTTTTGGTTTCCGTCTTGATATTAAATATTTGTTGTGTTTTAATCTTGGTTTTGTAAAAGAAAAAAACCCTCAAATGTTTTGTTTTTGATCCGGATTTCATAAATCTGAAAAAGATGCTAAAATCATGGAATTTGCACCTGTTTGTTTTACTACATTGCAGAATTAACATCAATAAGGTGTATTGATGTTAATTCTTATATACCATTTTCAAGGTGTGTGTAGCACCAGCAATAAATTCATCTTTGTGAAGTGGTCTGAATATCTATATAATGTTAGCGTGCACAATTGTGATTTATAATACCACAGTCCAATGTGTGTTGCTCCTGTTAGTCCGTACAGGGTAAGTATGGTAGATATTATATATATTATATGGTAATAGCACCAGGTAGTATCAGTTTCTTCCGCTGCTCCTTTCTTAGATAGCCGTTCCCAGCTAAGAAGGATTTATTCTAAAAAGCAAAGACAGAAAGGGCGCTTCATGGTGCAGGTGAATGAATTAAAAACAGGATATCAATTACAAGTGTACTGAAGGTTATGGAACCACATTAGTTGGTTCAAACAGGCATATAGCATACGCTCCACGTGGATGACAGCCGGTCAGCGAGGTAAAATTTCGTAGGGCAAAAACTTTAAAAACTCTTTTGGCACCAAGTTTACTTCCTCTATCTCCTAAGCAATTAGTAGGGAGTCAGAAACCGTGTGGTTAATTACCCTTGTAATGTCTGCAAAATTTGCAAATATATTTTGAAAAATAATGGTTTGAGCATAAGAGCCATAGAGCAAGTAGTATTAGACCGAAGAGGTGGTGATAAGTTGAAAAAATTGTCCCAACGTGAGGGATATTGGACCACTTTAAATACTTTGTCCTTCTGTTCTTAACGAAGGATTTGAACTGGCTCCTTTTTTCTGAGAGGTGGTTTTTGTAAAATCTCATACATTAGAATAATAAAATAATATCTCCCATTTGGGAAGTGAGATATATGTAAACTATAAAAATTTGGATGAATTTTGGTTTTTCCTCTTTTTGTCTTTAGATCGATCAATGGTCTCAAATATTTGTGTCTCTTTTTATAATATGTTTAATTATTTTATATGATTTGTGATAATAATTGTCTAGAAACCTTCTATTTGTGGGGTTTCTTTTATGAAAAGTGTTTTAATGCCTTTAATTGTTGGCACTGTAATTATATTTATAACTACTAATTACTTGGTGAATAGCATGGGTATAAATACCCTAAGGCTGCGCTCTATTGTACACCCTCTGACGAAGTCCTATTCTGTGACGAAACGCGTAAGGGCCGGGCCTTACCTCCGTATCTGTGTACACTGCCCGCGTCTGTCTGTGCCTCTCAATGGCTTATGCATCGCTCCACAACCTCCACAACTTGGACGGATATCTGTGATTGCTGCGGTCTCCTCGCCTCTGCTGACTGGCTGTCATCCACGTGGAGCGTATGCTATATGCCTGTTTGAACCAACTAATGTGGTTCCATAACCTTCAGTACACTTGTAATTGATATCCTGTTTTTAATTCATTCACCTGCACCATGAAGCGCCCTTTCTGTCTTTGCTTTTTAGAATAAATCCTTCTTAGCTGGGAACGGCTATCTAAGAAAGGAGCAGCGGAAGAAACTGATACTACCTGGTGCTATTACCATATAATATATATAATATCTACCATACTTACCCTGTACGGACTAACAGGAGCAACACACATTGGACTGTGGTATTATAAATCACAATTGTGCACGCTAACATTATATAGATATTCAGACCACTTCACAAAGATGAATTTATTGCTGGTGCTACACACACCTTGAAAATGGTATATAAGAATTAACATCAATACACCTTATTGATGTTAATTCTGCAATGTAGTAAAACAAACAGGTGCAAATTCCATGATTTTAGCATCTTTTTCAGATTTATGAAATCCGGATCAAAAACAAAACATTTGAGGGTTTTTTTCTTTTACAAAACCAAGATTAAAACACAACAAATATTTAATATCAAGACGGAAACCAAAACATGGTCAGCGTTCATTTCTAGTTCTAATTATGTGTGACAATTTTAGTACATTACACAGCTCAGAAATAAAAACAATTTTAATTACTTATTAAAAAATAAATATATCTATTTAGAAGCTTGCAATCTTGTGTAGGCTGTTACATATTCGTTTGCATGTTTCATATGTTGCCCAGTAGCAGTACAATCTATCTATTGTCATTAGTGCATTTGCACTTCTGCTGTCCAAAAACCCTGGATCAGGGTATAAATATGTAATGAAAATAGCACTTACTCGAACATAAATCCCTACAGCAGGATATTTCCTTATGCTATTTAATAAGTTCTAATTCAGTGCTGTCATGCTATAGTGTTCAGAGAGGCTTTGAGATGCTCCTCTGAGCTCTGCCTGTGTCTGAACATCCCTCTTTCTCCTATCCTGAATGTCACATGACATACTGAGCATTTTAAGCCAATGTTCGTGCTGCAAAATGACAGTATCTTTTTTTTGACAGTCGTTTATGTTTCTTGTGACAGACGCTCTGACAAGCAGATAATGATTGGTTGGTTGACAGCTATGAGCAATGAATATACATGATAACATGTTACTTACCTGGTATTTAAATGATAAAAAAAACCTAGTTAGGACAACTGAATGTCAACTGTGACAACAGATAGACAGTAAGTCACTGAAAATACTGTTTACAGAGGTAATAGGATTATTGATGTAGATTTTCCAGTATTGCTTTGTCCATCAATGTGAAGAATATGTGGCACCTAACAGAGAACAGCAGCAAATAACTAACATTCTCTACCACACATGTATAATACTGAAAAAATACAAATAAAATAACTGTTAGCAGGAACATCTCTCTCCCACGCATCTCCGCAAGTCACAAGAAGATGATCGTTGCTTTAAAGTTGTTTCACGATCATATTTAATTAATCAAATTTAAAAGCAACTAAAAACATAAACATTCAACACAGGTATATTCAAAAATAAATGACATAAAACTAAATGAAAATCGGCATAACATTTTATTGCAAAGGATAAAGTTAAAAGGTGTACACAAAAATCACTTTGAAATGTTAAAGACAATCTATGGTAATTATGTGCAGAATAAGATGTTCTGTACTAACATGAGTCCCTACATCCAAATATTGCAAATGATTGAAATATAAAGTGTTAATACACATGTTGGTCAGTGATGAAATATGTTGCAGGTTGAATAACCATAGAATTCAGAGGAGGTATGAAAGACAGAGAGAGAGTGCTTGGGGTAAGAGACATTGAGGGAAATAGAGTAAGGGTTAGAGATACACATGATGAGATAGTGGGGCTTAGAGAGACACGGGGGAAAGAGAGTGGGGTTTAGAGAGGCACATGCTGTAAGAGAGTGGGGGGCTAGAGAGACACAGGAGGAAATAGAGTGGGGGCTAAAGAGACACAGGGGTAAAGTAGAAGTGGTGGTATGGAAACAGATAATAATAGAAGTGGTGGTATGGAAACAGATAATAATAGAAGTGGTGGTATGGAAACAGATAATAATAGAAGTGGTGGTATGGAAACAGATAATAATAGAGGTGGTGGTATGGAAACAGATAATAATAGAAGTGGCGGAATGGAAACAGATAATAATAGAGGTGGTGGTATGGAAACAGATAATAATAGAAGTGGTGGTATGGAAACAGATAATAATAGAAGTGATGGTATGGAAACAGATAATATTAGAAGAGGTGGTATGGAAACAGATAATAATAGAGGTGATGGTATGGAAACAGATAATATTAGAAGAGGTGGTATGGAAACAGGTAATAATAGAAGTGGGGGTTTGGAAACAAATGATTATAATAGAAGTGGTTGCATTATATACCATCGTATACCCCCCTCACTTCGAGCTCTGGTTCCAGTAGTGCAGAGCACATAGGAGCGAACAAAGGCAGTTTAGTTTTTTGTGTCTGGTTTTAATTCCGGTTATATACGCTTATGCTTCATATCACTGCTCTTACAACTAAACAGAAGGTGTAAACACAGCTCTGGATCACGCCGCATATCGTATTCCTTACATATACAATTAAAACAATAGAACTCACCATTGTACACTGTCACGGTTAGATGGTTCTAAACTAATTTCTCTGTGTATGTAACTTTAAAATAGATTTTAATAAGTATAATTGAAGAACGAAAATTCCTTCTAACCCCGTTTAGCATAGCAGTGTACACTGGAAATTACCGACAACACAAAAAATTAATTTCATGCTTATGAATTAATTCCCAAATTATAATTAGGTACAACTTGTATTAACTCAAAACATCTTCCAAATCCCAGGATGATAGGATAGCAGAGAGCATCTTGCGCATAATTTCGGAGATGGCGTGATACAAGGAAAAGCGCCAATAATAAGATAAAGAAAAGATATAGAATTAAGGGCGTACAATTTCCTGGATAATATAAGCTCGGTAAATGTCTTTCATATTGCTTTAATACTGAGCACTGCTTTAGTGGTTAAGTGCACAGAAGGTAATTAGATTTATACAATACATGGTATGTATTCTTAGCCTCTCATATCGTGAATAATGCTCCATATATTTTTACCCACTATTTTCTCCATACATATAATGTTTATTATTTGTACATGGAAACTATTCCCCTCTCATCCATCATCTCACATTATTACAGTACTTAGAAGGTTTCCACCATAGATAAGTGCACTACTCTTTAATTCAGTCTATTTTTATATACCTAGGGATATTAAGTCAATTTCAGATAGTAAGACACACAGGGGAACGGGATCAACACATTCAGTGACATTTATGGCCTTTTTAAACTAAATTTGCAAAAAAGCTTTTTAATAAGACCCGGTAGGTTATGTAAGAGGTGTCACACCTTCAACCTAAAATAAAAGAACCGTCGGGGGTCTATCTGCTGTATCTAGTATGTAGAGATATCTAGAGTTGGAAATAACAACAAATAAGGTGCGTGTCTTAGAAAAATCATGTTGAATTTAAAGTGTGCAAACGGAATTTGGAGACAATGTTTTATAGCTTAACTCTAAAGTGCAATTTAAAAATGTGTGCAAAAAGGAAAATCAATTAGAATTTTACTGCCTGCTAAACATATTAAATTAATTTGCACCCGTCATAGTGCTTAAGAGTTTGTCCAGGAATCTCAGAAGTAAGTGTGGGTGAGAACCTACTTACATGTATTATGTAAAAAGACTGAGAGAGACTGAGGAAGAATGAGAGAGACTGAGAGAGACTGAGACTGAGAAAAACTGAAGAAGACTGAGAAAGATTGAGAAAGACTGAAAGAAATTGAGAAAGACTGAGAGAGACTGAGAGAAATTGAGAAAGACTGAGAGAGATTGATAAAGACAGAGACTGAGAAAAACTGAAAAATACTGAGAAAGACAGAGAAAAACTGAGAAAGACAGAGACTGAGAAAAACTGAAAAAGACTGAGAAAGAATGAAAGAGACTGAGAAAAACCGAGAGAGACTGAGAGAGACTGAGAAAGACTGAGAAAGACAGAGACTGAGAAAAACTGAAAAAGACAGAGAGACTGAGAGAGAATGAGAGAGACTGAGAAAGACTGAGAGAGACTGAGAAAAACTGAAAAAGACTGAGAGAGACTGAGAGAGAATGAGAAAGACTGAGAAAGACTGAGGGGTATATTTACTAAAGTCTATTTTTTTCCCGCCATTTCAAATTGATCGTTCTTGACGCAATTTTACTGCAATTTTTTTGTTAAAATCGCTGTATTTACTAACCGTCGATTTTAAAGCGCCGTTGAATTTCATTGATTTTTCAAGGGGTAAATCGCTGTGCCTTTTTATAGAAAAGCACAACGATTTTCCCTTGAAAAATTGCCGTCCCTTTCTTGTCTTGTAGTAATATCAGCATCAGGATGGTAAGCCTTATAACCATGCAGTGCTCTCCCCGGTGAGCCTTGTAGTTCTATCAGCACAGCCAGGCTAAGCCTTACAAGCATGCTGCGCTTGGCTTTTGTACACTGGAAAACACATGTCAATTATATTGACATGTGTTTTAAGGTTCATTGTCGGGCGATTTCATTGAAAGCGCCCCACACAGAAGGTGCTTTTTTTAAAAGCGCGTTCCCGTCAAACTAAAGGCGATTTAGTGTAATCGCCTTTGGTGTATGCAATGTTTTATATGGCAAACATCTGGACGATTTTTGTCCAGCGATGTTTGCCTGGTCGATTTTGCAAAAGGCAAAAAAAGTCCTGGGACTTTGCTTTTAGTGAACACGGCGACGGCATAATCGCCAGCAAAGTCCCGGGACTTTGGTATTTTTTTGCAAAATCGACTTTTGTAAATATACCCCTGAGAGAGACTAAGAAAGACTTAGGGGTATATTTACTAAGGTCGCTTTTGGCCAAATTGCCACAAATACTGGGAGTATGCCATCGCCGTATTCACTAAACGCAAAGTCCCGGGCTTTGTAGCTTTTCTGAAAGCGCCGTCCATAACATCTCCGTGGCACTTTTTCCAATGTTGGACATAAAAATTGTTGGATTCACTAAGTCGTGTTTCCTTAATTGCCTAATAATCGCCATGAAATTGCCGTTTACAAATTTGCCCTAACCTTGAGGCGTTTTTGACAAAATCCCCCTCATTATTGCTTGCAGCCCTATGGTACCTATAAACGGCAGGCTTTAATCACAATCAGAAGTGGATTTTTTCTCTGTGAATATGGATGGTGCCTTTGTGTATGGAGTTTATGTGGGTTTTAATGCTGGTGTGGCTGCCCTTGTTGCAGCCACACAAAGGACTGAGAAGCGAGATCACCAGCCCCAGGTTCTGCACACGCAGTGCATCATACGTCACCCTCGTGTGTTTGGACCTGGACTCCCTGTCTGACCCGGAGGTTGTGTAAATGTTTAGGCTGAACCTCCTGAGCATCTATGAGCAGGTGAGGAGGGATTTGGAACCAGCAACATCTCGTTGTCTGGGATTGTCTGAGATGCAGAAATTAATGTGTGTCGTCCACTTTCTGGCGACTGGGTCATTTCAGTCAGTCACAGGGAGAGTGGTTGGGCTTTCACAGCCGAGTTTTTCCTGTCACTTGACTCATGTGTTAAGTGCACTCAGGAAACTTGCGCCGACATTTATTTGCTTCCCCAGCCAGGAGTCCCAATGGCGAGCTCAGAAGCAGGCATTCTATAGTATCTCAGGATTTCCCAATGTCCTGGGTGCTAAAGATTGCACTCACATACCGCTGAGACCACCTAAGCAGAGAGCTCATATTTATATGAACAGGCATTATTATCATTCCCTCAATGTTCAGGTGGTCTGTGATGCTAACATGAGAATTGTGAGTGTGTTTGCTGGCTACCCTGGGTCATGCCATGACTCCTATATTCTGAGGCAGTCATGCTTGTATGATAAGTTCAAACTTGGTAAAATGCCTGAAGGATGGCTGCTGCTGAGTGTTATTATGTTGTGTTTCCTCATGTGTGTTTTTCATTTTGGACCAGCACTTATTTTTTTTTCCTTTTCTTTCTCACAGGGGACTAAGGATATGGTTGTCGCTCCTGGCTGCTGACCCCACTACTGAATCCACAAACTCCTGGGCAACACAATTATAATGAGGCACACATTGCTTCTAGAGGAGTGATAGAACGTACCTTTAGCCTTTTAAAATCTAGGTTCAGGTGTCTTGATAAATCTGGTGGCGTGTTACTTTATAGTCCTGCTAAGGTGGCAGAGATTGTGCTTGTATGTTGTCTCCTGCATAATGTCGATCTTAACCAATGTTCTCCCGACATTATTGCAGTTGAAGACACACTGCAGGAAGCCCCTTTAACATTTGGAGATGTGGTTTCTACTGTGGGTGGGAGGCAAAATAGGGAGTCATTAATAAATAATATATTTTCTTGTAAGTATTTTAGTGAATAATATGATTGACTATATGGTTGTTAAAATGCCGATGTCATAAATACCAAGATATGTGTTACAATCCTAATATTGCAATCAGTGTGTTTACATAGTATACTCTAAGCATATTAAAAGAAAAACAATACTGGTGACATAAACATAGTGAATAATGGTTTATTTTCACCAATCTAACCAAAAACTATAGGGAACATAAGAAATAAAGGTAACAAACCAACAGATTTTTAAACAAAACATTATATGGAGCAATAATGTCCTTATTTTTTTCTACATAAGGATTGCCTGGTTGGTGTGCTGGGATGCGGACGCCATGTTTGTGGACCACGCCGGATTAGAGTGTGTGGTGCTGAGCTGATGGGAGTACTCTCAACACTTGTCTCCGCAGATGTTGATGATGCTGTAGATATGTTCTGCTGCTGGTGTTGTGCCAACCTTTGTGCCAACATATGAATAAAGTGTGCGTTCAGCTCCCTGCGCAGTTTATTACCAACTTATAGTTCACTGGTAACTTGGGTCAATATGATATTTTGTTGCTCGATGGCAGCTCCAAGACGATTACATCCCAGCTGGTTAATGGTCTGAGATCTGCGCACGGCAGTCAGTATTCTTTGCACTGTGTGGTTAGGAACGTAGCTTGGCTCTCCCCATAGTAGCCACTACTTGTTGTAATACTTCCTGCTGTGATGTAGCTGGTGTGCCTTGCGGGATCTAGTGGGGGATATAATGGTACCTGTGGTGGTGTCATAACTGGCTCCAGATCCAGATAAAACTCAGCAATGTTGGGATCGAGAAAGACTGAGAAAGACTGAGAAAGACTGAGAAAGACTGAGAAAGACTGAGAAAGACTGAGAAAGACTGAGAAAGACTGAGAAAGACTGAGAAAGACTGAGAAAGACTGAGAAAGACTGAGAAAGACTGAGAAAGACTGAGAAAGACTGAGAAAGACTGAGAAAGACTGAGAAAGACTGAGAAAGACTGAGAAAGACTGAGAAAGACTGAGAAAGACTGAGAAAGACTGAGAAAGACTGAGAAAGACTGAGAAAGACTGAGAAAGACTGAGAAAGACTGAGAAAGACTGAGAAAGACTGAGAAAGACTGAGAAAGACTGAGAAAGACTGAGAAAGACTGAGAAAGACTGAGAAAGACTGAGAAAGACTGAGAAAGACTGAGAAAGACTGAGAAAGACTGAGAAAGACTGAGAAAGACTGAGAAAGACTGAGAAAGACTGAGAAAGACTGAGAAAGACTGAGAAAGACTGAGAAAGACTGAGAAAGACTGAGAAAGACTGAGAAAGACTGAGAAAGACTGAGAAAGACTGAGAAAGACTGAGAAAGACTGAGAAAGACTGAGAAAGACTGAGAAAGACTGAGAAAGACTGAGAAAGACTGAGAAAGACTGAGAAAGACTGAGAAAGACTGAGAAAGACTGAGAAAGACTGAGAAAGACTGAGAAAGACTGAGAAAGACTGAGAAAGACTGAGAAAGACTGAGAAAGACTGAGAAAGACTGAGAAAGACTGAGAAAGACTGAGAAAGACTGAGAAAGACTGAGAAAGACTGAGAAAGACTGAGAAAGACTGAGAAAGACTGAGAAAGACTGAGAAAGACTGAGAGAGACTAAGGAAGACTTAGGGGTATATTTACTAAGGTCGCTTTTAGCCAAATCGCCACAAATCCTAGAAGTTTGCTGGCGATTATGCCATTGTCGTATTCACTAAAGGCAAAGTACTGAGCTTTGTGGCTATTCTGAAAGCGTCGTCCATAACATCACCATGGTGCTTTTTTTCAATGTTGGACACAAATCATTGGATTCACTAAGGTCCTGTTTCCTTAATCGACTAATAATCGCCATGAAATCGTTGTTTACAAATTAGCCCTGGCCTTGAGGCATTTTTGACAAAATTCCCATCATTATTGCTTGCTTATCACAATCAGATGTGGCTTTTTTCTCTGTGTGTTTTCCATTTTGGACCAGCACTTATGTTTTTTTTCTTTTCTTTCTCATAGGGGACTCAGGATATGGTTGTCGCTCCTGGCTGCTGATACCACTACTGAATCCACAAACTCCTGGGCAACACAATTATAATGAGGCACACATTGCTACTAGAGGAGTGATAGAACGTACCTTTGGCCTTTTTAAAATCTAGGTTCATGTTTCTTGATAAATCTGGTGGTGTGTTGCTCTATTCTCCTGCTAAGGTGGCAGAGATTGTGCTTGTACGTTGTCTCCTGCATAATGTCGCCCTTAACCAATGTTGTGCCAACCTTTGTGCCGACATATGAATAGTGTGCATTCAGTTTTCTGCGCAGGTTATTACCATCTTGTAGTACTAGTAACTTGGGCCAATATGATATTGCCTCGATGGCAACCCCAAGAAGATTGTATCCCAGCTAGTTAATGGTCTGAGATCTGCGCACGGCAATCAGAATTCTGCGCATCGAGGAACGCTGGTTAGGAACGTAGCTTGGCTCTCCTCTATGCGCCCCATAGTAGCCACTACTTGTTGTAATGTAGTTGGTGTGCATTGCACAGCGGTAACTAGTGGGGTATATGATGGTCGCTGTGGTGGTGTCATAACTGGCTCCAGATCCAGATAAAATTCAGCAATCTTGGGATCTGTCTCCTCAGGTTGGACTTCTGGATGTTGCTCAATTCTTTCTGGTTGCAGATCACCTGATGTGAATTTTTTTTTTTTGCAGCTTCAACACTGATGGAATCAAGAAAGAAAACAAGCAAATGACATATGATGACAATCCGAAACTCACCTGCAGCTCTGACATCACAAGGTGACATCTGTCTTTCCACATTCAAGGCATCTGCATATTCTTCAAGATGTGAAGGACCAGCAATTATGAAAAGGTAAGACATACATCCATCAGTACTGAACATTTTACTATTTTATTGATACAATTAAAATTTAAAGTTATACTATACCCACTCCTGTTGGAGCATCCGTGTCCTGCACATTGACGCCCTCAAGGACCTCCGCATGTATTATAGCCCTCATATTATCCTCATATGGGTGGAAAAATATTGTTTTACGTAGTCCACCACCCGTTTGATTTGCTGCCTTCCGTTCAGTTGTCAGCTTCTGCTTCACTTGAATTTTAATGTCAGAAAATCTTTCCGACCTCTTATATGGACCAACTGCATTTACAGCGTCCACAACTTGTTGCCACAAAATTCTTTCTAGGGCACAGGATGTGGTTGCAGTCTCCTCACCCAGTAGCTTGCTATAATTTGAAAGTACTGCTTCTACTAACGCACAGTTTTCGGAGTGAGAAAATCTTATGTTGCGCCCACTCTTTGTTTTGGCAGGTGCAACACCAGTATCATCTGAGCCTGCCACTGGATCCTGTGAGGGGCCTGGAGCTGAGATAATCAAACTAAGGAAGGAAAAAAGGACACACACTTACTATGTCTGCTCTAATCAAAAAATCACAAAAAAGTACTTACTAAAGCTTAAAAAAAAAAAAAAAAAAGATACACTAAATGTTAACTTATTATGAAATTTTGTACATTTACTGTTGATGAAAACTAAAGTTTGACATCATAAAATGTCTTTCAAGTGTCCATGAATCACTAAATCAATCATGTATGCATGTGTGGACATGAATATTTTACACATAGGGCCTCATCCTGCACTATCCTCAGAAGCAGGCATCCCTAACAGTTGCCTAGTTACGGTTGAGGGGGTGTTCCTCGCCGTAACTATGCAACAGTTACGGAATGAAGGCGGGGGTAGGTAAGGTAATGAGGGCGGGAGGACAGGTTTGGGCAGTTATGCTCCTGTGGCCGGTGTAATTTCACACTGTTACACTGGCTGAAGTTAGGGTAGCCTTCAGCCAGTGTAACAGTGTGTAATTACGCCGGCCACAGGGGGAGTGTCGGGTGGAGTGCATGCCGATATGCTGTGCGTTAATCAGGATCAGGCCCATAGTGAATGAGTACTAAACACATAAACAGGAGACCCTTACACAATAATTTGTGAAACATTACAATTGCCAGGAGATCTATGAAAACACAGGATAAAACATCGTTTACATCAAAAGTAAATACTTACATGTCTGATGAAAATGAATGCTAAGCACAAAATCAGTCACAGGGCCGGAATTACAGCACCAGACATATTGTTTGACTATGCATGCGCAGTAGTTAAAAACGGTAAATATTGGACGTATATGCAATATGTTCGATGCTGTAAGTCTGGCTCACAGACTGCTGCCACTAAATTAGATGAGATCCAAATATCCACCAAACTACTTGATCTTTCACCAAAATACAATTGCTCTCAGCTAAAATGGAGGACAAACACGGTTTATATAGACTACAGATTCTGTAATCTCACGGGACCTCGTGAAAGCATGGCGATTATGATGAAAAACCCGGGCTTTTGACATAAAAAATGGACACACTTACTTTAACATTAGAAGATAGGAAATTGTGGCGCCTTTTTATGTAAGAGCGCCATGATTAGTGGAAACTAAAAGCGATGCATATCGACGGCGCTTTTGAAAAGCGCAGAAAAAGCGCCTCTTGTGAATATGGCGATTATAGCCAGAAAATGGACATAAAAGCGCGGCGACATCTATCGAATTGAAATCGCTGAAACACTGAGAAAAACTGAAAAAGACTGAGAAAAACTGAGGAAAACTGAGAAAGACTGAGAAAGACTGAGAAAGACTGAGGAAGACTGAGGAAGACTGAAGAAGACTAAAGAAGACTAAAGAAGACTGAGAAAAACTGAGGAAGACTGAGGAAGACTAAGGAAGACTGAAGAAGACTAAGGAAGACTGAAGAAGACTAAGGAAGACTGAGAAAAACTGAGGAAGACTGAGAAAAACTGAGAAAGACCGAGAAAGGTTAAAAAGGCTGAGAGAAACTGAATAAGACTGGGAAAGACTGAGTTTGAGTTGGGAAATTTAAAAGCTTGGACCTGATCCAGAACTAATAACGCACAGCGCTCAGAAGTCTTCTCAGTGGAGGTGAACATGCGATTCTCCCATAGCACATACAGAGCTTCCGAGCCCTGAATCCAACCTAACCTTTTATGCACACAGCCCTGTGTGTAATGGCGGGTCGTCACATGCGGGATGGGTTACTGGGCGTACTTCAGCATAGTTCGTAGTGCATTCCAAAGCATAACAGCCATGTTCCTGCTTGTGCAAAAGGCACGCACAGAGTACTTACGCATTATGAAAGCATAAGTGGCTTGTGATACGTGATTCTAAATTTGGTCCTTCATTATCAACAGTAACAGACCTATGTTTTAAAAAAGTTAAAAACACCAGAAAAAGATAACCAGTGTGGTTTACTAAAGAGACAGCAAGTATAAAGAGAGAAAAAAGATGGCCTCTAGGGATGGTAAGCAAAAAGAATAATGATGACAGGAAGAAGGCTACAAAGCCACAAGAAGGGCCAGATTAACAATGGGGCTAATAGGACTATAGTCCCAGGCCTTCATCTGAAAATAGGCCCCCACACACTGCAGATCTCCAGGTCTCCCACTGCGGATGAGGGACTGACATCCTCCTTCAAAGCATATTATAAAGCATGGGCCTATGATCCGTCGCCCCAAGCCCACAATCCTGACCTGGGCACAAGCTGAGGAACAACTGTCCCAATCAGTATGAAAAGGGGACAAAGGAATTTAAGGTATATAAATAAAATGAAAAAAACAAAAGAGGGTATAGTAAGGCTTAATACAGAGGGTGGGAGTCTTATTGAGGGTGACAGGGCTTTGACAGATCAGTTTAACAACAATTTTTGTTGAATATTCACAAAAGAAAGAGTGGAGAAAGGACCACATTTTAGTAGGAAGACTTCTGATACAAAGGAGGTAATTACTACTACTTTCACTGAGGAACAGGTATTAGAAGAACTCTCAAGGATGAAAGTGAACAAATCAATGGGGCTAGATGGGATACATCCTAGGATACTAAAAGGGATTAGAGGTATTCTGGCAAAACCATTAATGGAATTGCACAACCAGTCACTAATAACAGGACTTATTCCAGAAGACTGTAATATAGCAAATGCTATAAATGTCTAAAGTGAAAGTAGGGAAGAAACGGAAAACTACTGATCAGTGACCTGACATCAGTAGTAGGAAAATGGATGGTGCAGCAAAGGCTTATGGGTATGAGAGGAGATGATCTCATTACTGCTGGCACAGTGGTATAGTGTGTACAAGCAAAGTCAATCAGAATTGTATGCTTTTCAGGGCTTGCACTCATCAGTGACATTGTAGGAACCATTGTATATCATGTAATATTACATAAGTTTGTACCTGGCTTTATAATTGTTTATTGCGCAACATAATGTTCCGACTCTGCATTGAATTTATTGTTTCTGTCTACTCATTTATGGGTTTTATGTCACTATTTAATATTCTGCATTCTGTATTAAAGTACCTATTGCTGATATGTCACTAACACAATCACTCCTATGCCATAAAATAAAGACTCAATGGGGCTAGATGGGATACATCCTAGGATACTAAAAGGGATTAGAGGTATTCTGGCAAAACCATTAATGGAATTGCACAACCAGTCACTAATAACAGGACTTATTCCAGAAGACTGTAATATAGCAAATGCTATAAATGTCTAAAGTGAAAGTAGGGAAGAAACGGAAAACTACTGATCAGTGACCTGACATCAGTAGTAGGAAAATGGATGGTGCAGCAAAGGCTTATGGGTATGAGAGGAGATGATCTCATTACTGCTGGCACAGTGGTATAGTGTGTACAAGCAAAGTCAATCAGAATTGTATGCTTTTCAGGGCTTGCACTCATCAGTGACATTGTAGGAACCATTGTATATCATGTAATATTACATAAGTTTGTACCTGGCTTTATAATTGTTTATTGCGCAACATAATGTTCCGACTCTGCATTGAATTTATTGTTTCTGTCTACTCATTTATGGGTTTTATGTCACTAACCCCTTAAGATCCACCCCTTATTCCATCCAGACCACCCCCTAGACCTACCCTGATTGACTATCCCATTTAACCCCTAGAGTGCCTGCTACCAGTGACACACAGTGACCGGGTTTTTATGGGCCTTCATGCCTATCTGGCATCCAGTTTTTTTAATCAGCATTGGAGTTACTGTCGTTGTTTTACATTTAGTTTAATTGATAAATATTTGCAGAAATGATTTAAGAAAATATTCTCCACATACTTTTAACTGCAAATATTAGTACGATACATTTTATCTTTTCTATACTGCATACAAGCAGCAATTTATCTGCATTTTACCATAAAGTTACACAATAAAAGTCCATTTCTCTATTGGTAGATGATGAAACCTTTGATAGTCATTTTAAATCAGTTTTATTAATTCTCCTGGGATGGGAAATGTGACCTTGACATAAACGTCCAATGCTGAATTGAATGCTGAAGAATTTGGATGTAATTGGTTGTTTGAAGATGGAGGCATAAATATTATTTGTGGAAGGAAGATCTAACTAGTTTCCTTCACACTGTTTCACATATGCAATCTCTGATCTTAATATGCTCCAGATAGCTTTAAGTATGACACAATATCATTTACAGATCAGAAAAGGTTCTGAGTCCAAACATGAAACAAGGGTGCCCTCTATAGAGAGAGACTAATCCTCCTGTATCCAAACGTGGGATAAGAATTTACATGCACTGTGTATGTACACTGCATATAAATATAGATGCCGGCATCCAAATGTCAAACAGCATAGAGTATCAGGGGCTACATTTACTATACCTAGATCACGTCATTTTCATAGGAGAAGTGATCTATATAGAGGATCATCATGGAAATATACTGTTTCCATGGTGATCAAAAACAATTGCATGTCACCCCTTGGCTCGTTCTTCTGAAATCAGGCCAGCACCTTGCAAGATTCGCTGAGTATCGAAGCAGCGTTTGTCACACTCTAACCTTCCTCTAATTACCCTCAACCTGTCTTCCTCTCTCCCACCCAGTATAATCACAATTTTACATGTAATAAATAAATTCTTTCTAAGCCATTATGTTGTTCTATTTTTAAAATACACTTTGTATAATTATAGTTTTTAAAAACACAAACATATACATTCCAAAAGAAATCTTATATATATTCTGCCTATTGAAGAAATTAAAATCCAAACTTGAATGCAAATGTTTGTCACATAGGCTCCCAGTGACACACTCTCTCACAAACACACACACACACACACACACACACAG